>NDFZ01004833.1:0-45400 GCA_002192655.3 Mamestra configurata
ATTCGTGTCACTTGGTTGACAGTCGAGCCACAGATTATTATTATTATTATTATTATTATTATTGATACCTAACGCTTCTGACATACCCAAATTCTTCTACAAGGTTTACATTGTTTTTCGTAAATTCCTTTAATTCTAATAATATAAGATGCCATCTCAAAGAAAAGACGGTAAAAGTCGATCGATCGCTCTGGGTGGAGGACAGTGTATCGACGGGCGACAAAAAGATAAATAACTTACTGTAACATGGTTCTTGATATGGATCGCGGAACAAGGTTGTCAGCCAGCTATCAGGAAATTGCTATGAAACACACTACACTGCTGACACCATTCCAAACGCACGAAGCACGTTCTTCAGTGACGAGTCTGAATATCCCGTTGCGTGCTTAGATAAACGATATACATATGAAGCTAGCACCTTTTTCTAGACCTTGCCTTGCCTTTTTTTCTAGAACGGTTCATAAACAAAAGTTCAGAAATACCTACGAATAGAATATTAAAATGTCTCCTATTTATATAAACGCTCAGTTTAAGGTTAGTTGTGTTTATATCACAAATCCGCTGTGACACTTTGTGGTAGAAATGAAATGGGTGAAAATCTACTAATAGAAAACGGTAAAGTGCTGTTTTGAAATAACTAAATCCTTATTTAAATGATATTATTCATAATGGATGTTTAATACTAGTAGTTAATTAGATAAAATAACTGTATGGTAGGTATTGATACTATATCAAACCAGACAAGACCTGTGGGTATAAAATTATCTTGAAATAAAATAACCCCTCTTCTGACTTATTTAGTAACGCGCCCGCGTCCCTCAAATAACCCTGAATTATCGTTTTTCGCAAATGTTCAATATTTTTTTTTTTATGACTATCACACGGTTATCATTTTTGTGTATATGTCACCGGAAAATTGCTAAATCTTTATTAGATTATAATTTCTCGATACATTATGAAAAAATCGTTTCGCATTCAATAAATCCCATCAAAATTCAATAGTTTCCAATATATCCGTGTCTTATTTAGAAAAAGTAGTTTACAATTTTACGCGACATTTTACAATCTCACGGCGTTTGCAATTTTCCGGTGACATACAAGGCAAGTACCTAATCATTGTAAATCCTCTATTGACAATTGAACTCCGTAAATGGACATTGGGGTCGGGCTAATTAACTGAGGGGTTACAAATCTTTCTAAGATATCAAATATTCACTATGTAGTAACTAAGCCTTAACTAAGGATTTAACAAATTAACTCAAACTAAGAGCAAGATTAATTTGTACACGAGCACATTTATCTTAATTCAGTGAATTACAGGTCGGAGACCGCGCAGTGTATTGTAGTAGAATTTATGGAGTCACCCAACCAATAGTATAGTATATAACAAATCGCACCCCCGGTGCGACACTGTCACTTATGCAAAAATACAATTTTTCAGGAGAATCTTTAAAACTTTGACATCTCAAAAAATAATTATATTTCAAGATTTAGACAATATAGCTATATAATAGCTTTTACTACAACGTCAAACTATCTGTACGATGAATGTAACGTTATCGCACCAAGTAAAGGGGGTGCTTTAGGGCAGTTATTACATAATATTTAACTCATTATTGCATTTTTTGCATAAGTGACAGTGTCGCTCTGGGGGTGCGAAATGATCTTCCAGTAGGTACTTCTTGTACTGGGGTTATCCAAAAGTAATGATAATGTCACCGGATAATTGCAAACTTCGTAAGATTGGATATGGGATTTATTGCTTTCAACATGATCTGCCGGTCGATTCTGTAAACATATCGAAGTGAAGGCTTGAGTGAAGTGATCACGAGGTGAGCTGTTAATCTATATAGTCAAGATGGAATGACAGCTCACTCCGTGATCACGTGACATCTTGATTGTATGGATTGACAGCTCACCTCGTGATCACTTTATCCAAGCCTTCACTTCGACATGTTTACAGAATCGACCGGTTGTTCACAAGATATCGAGAGTAATATTCTGATAAAGATTTATCACAATTTTACGGAGTTTGCAATTATCCGGTGGCAATAACAACGCTAAGATTAAAAGTTATATCACTTTTCAAGAGTCAATATATTGTCCAAAGAAGTTGGTCTATTGACTCTTCTGTAATCCTTAAACAATAACCTTAAACACTCCTTCCTTACTTGGTAACACAGTCCTTTCAATACTTTGAATCTACTTTTAACTACTCTTTCACATTTTTTCTTTCATCTTTCGGCTGATACGATGTAAAGGATGCAATTATTTAAATTGGCATGAAATATCCGATCAGTTCACTTTTCTTGAAAAGCATAATATCAAAGTCAAAGTCAAAGCATTTATTTCAAACTAGTGGCCCGCCCCGGCTTTGGCCGATGGTATATATTTTTTTCCAATTTTTCTTGCATAAGAATTAGCGAAATTGGTCCAGCCGTTCTCGAGTTTTGCGCTTAGCAACACATTTATCGAATTATTTTTATTTATATAGAGGGCACATATTTACTTGTTAATTACTGAATTAACTAACTATATAAAAATAAAAACTCCTAACTAAATTAACCCTAAAATATGGCGTCAAAAAATTGATCCGCATCGCTATCGACTGGAAGTGTACCCAAAAGACTGGCGGCATTGCCACGTTGTATGGCAATGCTTATTCTTTGACCAAGGTAAAAGCCAGCCCTTGAGTCACGTGAAGTGTCAACTAAGCGACTTGAGAGATCTTTAAACAAGTTATGTGCACTCGGACCCCAAGACCCGAGAGTTTCAACCCCAAACGGCTCGAAAATATAACTACCAACAAGTTTATTATATTTCCGCCGCTTGAGGTTCTCTGCAGCGGCAGCGGCAGCGGCAGCGGCAGCGGCAGCGGCAGCGGCAGCGGCAGCGCCAGCACAGCACGAAGAGCTAGGAAGATGGGATGGCGCAAGAGTATCGACACAAGTAGCGTCCCACACTAATGGCCTACCCATCTCCCATGCCATCGTCGCGTGCCAGGCCATTGGGTTCTAACACAGCTGGAACACCGACGGTGACAAGACCTCGTCGGATGATGTCGTTAAGAATCGCGTGCCGCGCTATGCGACCCGCGCTAAGGCTGCATGACAGGCCGTGGTGTTCGAGGCTGTTGACAACTTCGCCACAGTGGCAGCGATGAGGAGAACAACCAGGAGCGCCAAGACGCAGGCAGGCAGCGAGGCGGAAAGTAGTATCGTCGAACATGGTGCCAATGTTCGACGGATACTATATATTTATATAGATAGATGAACTATTAACAGGTACTTTTGAATTGTCAAAGTCAGTCCGTCAAAAACATGGAGCTGTTTGCACTCATATTTCTCCGCATGTACTACAAATGGAATTGCAAACAAACCACACAGAATAATGAAAAAATAATAATAGACAAAGCGGAATACCGAGAAACTCGTGTTGTGAGTTTAGAAAAGAGAAGCTTGAGAATTACAAGAATTTAACAACACATTTGCTAGCTCAACGTTGAATGTCTATTTTAAAACGAACATTTTTTGCTCTTTTACGACGAAAAAGAATTTTCTACACTCACAGCGAAGCAAATATTACTGCACCATGAATTTGCGTATCGTATGAATAGTAAATGTTGTAGTTGTGTTTGCAAATAACTCTATTTATATTGAACTCAACTATTAAGTTCAACTTTCAATGTTTCTATTTATATTGCTGGTAATACTTTGTTCTTATAAGTAGCATACTCTGGGTGTATCGTCTTCACATAATATTAAATTAATTTTTGTATACCAAATTTTGTAAAATCATTATTTGAAAAGAGTAACTATGGAGTTTCTTGTCCGTCCTTCTCCATAAGAATCTACCTTTCTGAATGGACAGTAGAGTCATTTTATTAATGTAATATTATTATTTTACTGAACTCTAAATGCTGACGTTCAAAAGTGTCGTTCAATGGCCTAATTGAAATAAACATTTTGACTTTTTTTACTTTTATTGCACATCCTTATTCCGTACCGAGTAACGAGAACCGAGAACCGAGAACCGAGAACCGAGAACCGAGTACCGAGTACTAAGTACCGAGTACCGAGTAAAGAGTACCAAGTACTGAGTAAAGAGTACCGAGTACCGTGTAACCCAGTTACTGGGTTGTGGAGGTTCAGATAGGCAGTCACTCTACCAAAAAATACTGGTATTCAGCTGAATACTTGTGTTTTAATTACTTCCAGTTGACCCCAATATAGTTGGGAGAAGGCTAGACGATGAGTACACTTCCTTCTTCGTCGTCGACGTCGTATGCCCAACTAAACTTTTTGACGATTTCGCATTTCCCTCTATTTGTGCCGATATTCGGCCTGTTGTAGAGCGACGGACATTTAAGTGATCAGATTTTCCTTGGTTAGGCTGTCTTGTAAGGCTTCTTTCCACTGTCTTTTTTCCTTCTATCATACAGAAAGCAAAAATATGGAAATAAACATGGACAATTTACTCAGAGACGTCGTCGAATTATTGAGTAACTCTTATATTTACAAACAAAAAACAGCATAAAAGCGGAAGATGAAAATTTAAAAAATCTTACAATGTTCAAATTGCATAAGGATGTACCAATTGCAGAAATATTTTGACCTATATGATAAAGATTTTAAACGATAGAAATGTAAACAATTTACTATCAACTTGAGCATCGACGGTAAATGTACAACAAACTCTTTTGTTTCAGACGCTGGATGAATGGTCCTTCGACGTCTTCGCACTTCATGAGGCATCAGGAGGAGCGCCAGTCAAGTACCTCGGTTACGAGCTCCTGAACAGATACGGCATGATACACAAGTTTAAGGTAAATACAACATATTGTAACACTAACGGACTCTTGCCAGTGCTACTTATGATATTATTATAAAATAAAACTATGTTTAAGATTTAAACTTCAAGATATACTTTACGTCTGCCTTCAACGAACGCTGGCACCGGAGACCCAAAAGAAAACAAAACATTTTTTTATATTCCTATTTCAAATTCTCTTTTACTTTTCGCCAGACGCTTCCAAAGGGCTACCTTGTCTGCCAGAGACCTGGAGCCAAGGATATTCTCCTCACAATATACTTCTATTTAGAGTAATAAAAGTAAAAGTGATATGAAAGAAGGGAGACAATGAAGAAGTCAGGAAGTAAGCGTGTTGCACCGACCCCCAATAACATGGGATTAGGGCAAGAAGATGATATGGAGTTAAGAGTAAATAAAACTTAGTACCTATTAGTTTCCCGATAGCTTCGACCTTTTGTTGGTGTTGAGAAATCCTCGTACCATGAACCCGCCCTCCGTCTAGGAAATATGGAGTGTTATATTGGACTAATTAAAACCTCAAGTGGTTCCGTTTTGTCCAATTGTTTAAAGCTACAGATGATAGTAGTTTCAATTGGCTTTTGAACGACTTCAAAAAAGGAGAGGAAGGTTCTATTTTTTTTTATAATATAATTGTACAAAATTTTGGCTTACAGGAAAAATAAAATTCCACCCAATATTCTCGTATATTCGTCATTGGCAAAACATTTTCTTCAAATTCCTCAAAATTAAAATAATACAGTTCATTAATATGACTCATCACAAAACGAAATACAAGAGCATTTTTGTCTTGAAACTCTCTCATCTGCATTTGTCGGCTTCAGATAATAATGGTCTTACGCAACCCTTCCGGTTCCCTTTACCACAAGGATAATATGGTGCAAATAAAGGTCCTTGTTTCCTTACCGCGAGGACAGTTACTTTTTATTTTAATATTCCTTACTGAATCTTGCCTAATTTATGCGCTTTGTTAGGTGAACAACTCATCATCATCTGCCTAGCCTTTTCCCAACTATATTGGGGTCGGCTTCCAGTCAAACCGGATTCAGCTGAATACCAGTATTTTACGTGGAGCGGCTGCCTACCAGACCTCCACAACCCATAAACTGGGTAACACGGTACTCCTTGGCAAGACTGGTGCCAGATTATCTGGCTTCTGACTATCCGTAACGACTGCCAAAGATCTACAAATGACATGGCCGGGACCGACGGCTTAACGTGCTTTCCGAGGCACAGGGAAGTCTCGGTATGTTAAGATGGTCACCCATCCACAGACCAACCTCGGCAAGCGTTGCTTAACCTTGAAGATCGACTCGTGCGGCTGAACAACTAAAATGGACAAATAATGCGACTTGAGCTAGTGAGCTAAAGATTGAAAAAGAAATCATGGTAGATAATCCAGCAATTTAAATAAGATGTTACCTAATGAATTCTAAGCCCGATGAACTCGTGCAAAAGCATTTTGAAAATCAATTGGGCCAAATCTACTCTGTGAAACGTCGATAAGTTAAATTAACCTTCGTTTTGGCAGACATTAATCCAATTTGTCGGTTTGTTACTCCCGGGGATGTTTGCCTTCTGTTCTTTCATTTATCTTTTGATTAATTTGAAGAAAGAGGCTCAAAAGATTTAACTAACTGAATCCAATTTATGTAGTCAGTCAGATCTTTATCTTATATTTCCTGGTTAGGGTTCCGTACGTACGATACGGGTAACCCATGTGTCAGCCTGTCCATCACAACCAATGCATTCAGAATCTATTGGACCGATTTAGTTGAAATATGGTACCCACAAGAACTTCAGTGACCCAAACATGCACGCGTGACGTATATTAATTAACCTTTTGAACGCCATTGTCACGAAAACATGACAAGCTAGCGCGTGTCTTTTACGCCAACCGTCACAAATATGTGACAAAAAGTACGGCGAATTTGTGGCATGGCGTCGGGGGCACGCCGATGCGTTTATGCTCTGGCGTTCAAAAAGTTAAGGGTTTTTGGGAAAACTACAGCTTTATAATAATACTAGCTTTTGCCCGTGCCCCGCTCATACACGCTTATCTCGTTTTTACCTGATCCCATAGGAATTTCGGGAAATCCTCTCTTAGTGCTCCCCTACACTCCTCAAGGAACCTACATGCCAAATTTCAGCTTTCTACAACCAGTAGTTTCGGCTGTGCTTTGTCTGTCAGTCACTCAGTAACGGAAGAGTTGTACAAATATTGATTTAAAAAAAAAAATTGATGCCTTCGGAACGCTTTGCGCGTTAGTACGACTCGCTCTTGACGGATTTTCGTTCGCCAAGCCAATTCTGTGCAGTTTCTACATCAGCACGTTGTGCGTAGGTACCTAAATAAAATTGTAGGCATAAAAAATAATTACATTGTTAAAATTTCATAATTTCAAAAACATTCTTCGTAATCTGCCAAAAGCTTGGCCAAGCCAATGGCTTTTCAAAAAATAAAGTCCCTTTTCATCTCGCTACATTATTTTAATATTAAAGTTGTGATTTCGGAAAACTCTTGATGGAAGTTTTTAATAGGTTACCAAAGTAATCTTGAAAAGTTTTAGAATACGTGTTGTAGGTATAATTTTGTCGTAAGCTACACAGATTCTTTGTGGGACGGAAATTTTAATAAATAATAACGAGGGAAAACCCTTCTAATAACGGCTAATAAACAGTTATTGCTGTATACAATGTTTCCGAAGAATCCCATAGGATTTTATTACAGTATCATTGTTGTCAACTGCTTTTGTTATTCAAATATCTTCAATTTAAAGCCACAGGCGTGCTGCAATAATAAGGTTTGAGTTAATTGAGTATTTCCTCAGGGGAGTTTATAAGGTCAAAGGTTTTTTTAGCACAAATACTGTTACCCTGCACGCAAATTTAAATAAATTTTACATCCGAAATGTGATGTCATGATTTGCCAGAACATCTCGAACGAATTCATAATAAAATACTCGAAGTGTTTCAAAGTCAAAGTCAATTCATTTGATTTCAACTAGACCAGTGAAACGTCTTTTGAGCGTCAAATTTATAGTTTTAAATTAAATATTAGAGTGACTCTAGTTGTCTATTCGCAAAAAGTAGATTCACAAGAAACGTCATAGTTACCCTTTCAAATATAAGTTTAACAATATTTTGTATGCATGAATCATTTTATTATATTATGTGAGGACAATGCACCCAAAATAACACTAATGTACTACTAATAGGTAGAACAAAACAATAACGGTTGAAGTAAAATTAATAAATGTGCTAGTAAGGGACATGGTACTAACATATTTCAATTTCTATACCAGACTAAGGCAAGTGGAGAACGTCGTAGAAAACTTTGGTACTTTTTCGTTCGCAGACTGTTCTGCATGATTGAATTGAAATGGGATTTCCGAGTGTCTAAGTTTAAAGAACAGCGTTGTATAGTATACTCCTATATGCAACTTCTTAGAAGTGGGACTTTTATTTGAATAGGAAGACCTTTTACTGTAACTCGTGTTACGGTAAAATTGGCTTCAGGATTTAAATTTACATGAAAAAACCTTTTGAACATTAAGGAATATCTGTATCTGAGTACATATTTACGATTCACTATGTAAACCATGTATAAGTCGCAGCGTTTTATTCAAAGCCTAGCCTTTTCATTTCTGCCAGGGTTGCGGAATTTGTTCGAAAGAGTCACCGCGGCCCTGGAACGCAAAGGGCTTTAGAAGGAACACGGATGGGTTTTAGTCAGTATAGTCTGACACGCCCTTCCTCTCCACCCAGAGCGGAACAAGTCATTTGATGATTATTTTCATTTAACTGCGCCGATTTTTCAACGACCCAAGTGACATCTTTGGTTCAATATCATTTAATGACTTGCCCATGTCACTTATGTCGCTGATTAAACGGCGCAGTTAAATGAAAAGACTAGGCACCAATTCAACGGCTAATTAAGCTATTTGGCTGCGACATATACATGGAATTGCATTACCTATTTACCCATTATAATTATGTTACCAACCCACCCTGATTTTCAGATAAACTTATTTGTCCTCGCCCAATTTCAAGCATCGTTGGCGCTTTAGGACAAACCAATATGATTAGGAAAAAATTGAGTCCTAACTAGGTACTCGTCCTGTTGAAGACCTGCTAAAAGAAATTTCTTTAGGAATAAGTAGTGCCTATCGTCTTCCCAAAATTTGATTCCTGCCCCTTTCATGCATAAATAGGTAATCATTTAACACTTTCAGCTGAGCATCTGGGTATTCAAATGTTTGTTGCGCGGCGCACTATTTTCTCATACAAAATAAATGACGATTAGTGACGTTCAGTTTTCCATACAACCAAAGATAATATGAAATGTGACACAACCGTTACTACACGTCGACGTTTATCCATGTTGTGTCATATGCAATCCACGTATAGTACATAAGTAAAGCGCAGTGGTCTTCCGTGAAATAGTAATTCAACTATCGCTCCCATCTGACCCTCCTGGCTCCGGGTCATAATCAGCATCAGATCCATGTTCACCTTCGTCACTGAATGGATCTGGAGTAATTTCCCGTGACGCCGATGCCTCATCGAAAATCCTTATCGATCTCTGTTTACCTTGTTTTTTAGCTATCTAAAACAATAAGTACCCTTTTTATCAATAAATTGGTAACGTACGATTTACATACCCACATAATATTACCTATATTTATCATAATGAAAACATGATTATACTTATTATGTTTACAAATATAGACGCAAACAATAAGCATAAATAACTTTACGATAAAGACCTACACAAAATAATAAATGCTTACGATAATTCGAAGGCGTAATTTCGCAAAACTACGGCCGCAGCACTGCAATTGAATACTCTCCCGCTCACGGCGCACGGAACGACTGAAGTATGGGAGCGGGGGCATCGAGGGACGTATTACGACGTTGCGAATGTATGCGTAATTAGAATGTATGTGTGCGAGTAGGCTTATAAAGTGCACAAAAAAACTAACCTGGAGTGGCGATAGCAGCCTAAAATTTAAAGTGATACAGCGCGATGACGTAGCTTGAAGGAATTTGTATAAGCCTCAGCCGTTTATACACGTTCTTTGAAGAAAGACATATTTTTTACTGACGTGATTAAACGTTGTGTCAAATAGCGTTTATCAAATTTTACGTATTATAACGGTGCTCCGCTCAAAGTGTTAAATCGATTGTATTGGAACAAAGCGTTGGTATAAAATTGTCGAACCGCCTGTAGTGAAAATGATTCTCTTAGACGCGATCGCCTCTAAAACTTTAAGAAAAATATTACCAACCGGGAAAATCCCATAAATAGTGACAGGGCAATTGGTAAATTATAAAACAAGATAATTTTATTAGATTACTGTCCAGTACTGTCTACGAAGAAGGACACTTAACACGGCAGCAATGAATCTTAGTAAAATACATATATCACAAAATAATCATCGTCACCTGAAGCAACATTGTCAGGTATTTCATTTATAATAAACTGTTGTCGTTCCACCAGGTCCCGCCGACGACGCTGGAGAACTTCCTCAATAGGATAGAGGAAGGCTACTGCAAGTTCCACAACCCTTACCACAATAACCTGCATGCAGCTGACGTGGCACAAACCGTCCACTACATGCTGTGTCAGACTGGACTGATGGTAAGCAAGATTATAACATTAATATTTAAAAAAGGAAAGGAAAGAGAACGTCCTGCTACTAGCAAACAGTAAATCCCAAAAAATCAAAATACGTGCGTTGATGTTTTTTTGTACTTAACTTTATGTTTGTTGTTGCGCTGTGCTTGTTATTTAAGAATTGATTGCATTGAACCAAATCTTGGAAGCCACCAAACGCATGGAGAGTTTCTTCTTGGCTTTCAACACAGCAAACCTTAGGATCAAGTAACGCCAAGTAGACGTTTTTATCATCCAAGCAGATAGTTTCACCTCACTTTTTTTCATAAACTTCTCTTCAACTGTAAAGTTACATACGTACAACAAAAAGTCAGAAGTATAACCAGCACACAAGACAGCCAAACTTGTAATTAAAGTTAAGAAGCTAAATTACGAGTAACAAGACTATACCAAAGTCTAGGCGGTTCCAAACTAATTTAACTAGTTTAATTAGAGTGGACTTAATGCCCCATGGCAACTTTAACCTATACCCATAAGTTGTTAATTGTAAACAAAGTTACAAAATTATCTCATGAACTTTCCCGAAGAACAAACTTCCGGTTCCGGCGTTATTTTGACCCAATTTCTAATTCTTTAACCTAATTATTTTCAACTGCTTTAATTTACACTACAATTGTAACGTTTTTTATAATGTTTCTGGATAAATTATGAACTAAAGTCCAAAGTTAAGATCTGTCCACGGGCCATGGACCGCAGCATAACAGGTGTTAAGCCCACAGATCGCGTTAGAAACACCACCCTGAGCTCGCGCCATAACTAAAGTAATAGATGTTGGGAAAAAAACAGCCAGGCTAAAGTGGGAGTGGGCTGGCCACACCGCACGAATGCACTCGGAGAGGTGGGCGAAGATCGTCACTCACAGGGCACCTGAGGAAGGAAGTCGTCGTCTAGGCCGACGACGACGTGTAGTTACGATCTCATCATGTTTGCGAGGCAAACTCTGGCCAAGTTTGCCCGAGATTTGGAAGGAGAAAGGAAAGCCTTTGCCCAGCAGTGAGACACAAGTGAAAGCTAAAAAAATAAACACCTTTTCTTAGTTCTTTAGTGAATCGAGAACGCTGTATAGCCATATCGTAAAACTCACCTACGCTTTAAACTTAACTGTTTACTAGTACCGGAGAAACATTAGTTCTAAAAGTCAACCAGTGCTGCAGACAGGATAAATTCACTCGAAAACTATAGTTCTACCCAAAACCAAAAAAATAAAAAATATCTTTGTGTTATGCTGATAATGCGTTCAAATGCAATAAAATCAAACTTTTCGCTCATGAATATGCCTTCAGCGCACAATTGTCTTTCACTCGGGTGCTTGTCGTTTGTCTTCGCTCGAGAAATAATCCTCAAATCAATAGGAACAACAGTCGGTGTAGTAACAATCTTAAGGGTGTTACTACACTTATCGATCGGTCGTCAATCGATGCCATCGATCAACATAGATAGGCGTTGATCGATTGGTATTGTAGCTTTGGCTGATCCATGGATACCAGGCGATAAACAATTAGCCGACCGCCGATTGATGCCATCGATCGATGTTGGTCGATTGGTGTGGTAGCTTTGTCTGATCGAAGAAATAACTATCGATCGACGTCAACTAATTCATTCTATCATCGATCGATCGATTGGTGTAGTAGAAACTATCGATCGACGTCGACTAATCCATTCTACGATTGGTGTGGTAACACCGTAATGGAACAAGTTCTACACGAAATAAAACCAATATTTTTCTCTACAGAACTGGCTATCAGACCTTGAAATCTTCGCGACGTTGGTAGCAGCCGTGGTTCATGACTACGAACACACAGGAACAACCAACAATTTCCACGTCATGTCGGGATCTGACACGGCTTTGCTGTACAACGACAGGGCTGTGCTCGAGAACCACCATATAAGTGCTGCTTTCAGGTAAGGCTTTGGTCTTTTAGATGATGTAGAAGATAATCCTTGTTTGATGGAATGTAGCGGCAGTTAGTTGATCTTTGGTTTTCCTATCGAAAGATACTTTAGGTAGGTACTATTGATTGAAAGAAAAAAATACTGACGAAATAAACACGATCCTAAACGAAAAGACTACACTGATCACCATGCGGACTTGTCACTACATGAGATAGGTACTTAGGAACAGTGCAGAAATTGGGGAAGACCTGTCGCTGCCGACTGTTTCAGGGTTATGATCGGCAGTAAAAGGGTATGGGAGATGGTTGCGTTTTTCTGCGAGGACGTTATCTTGCAGAAGGAAGTGGCGGAGCGGGTCAGGGAGGCAGACTCTCGCTGACCTGATTCGTCGCAGGAGGGTAGGACGGCGGCGCAGGCGACGAAAGAGGGGCCAGCGGACGATAGATCGCGGACTCTATCGTCTACGCTGCACGGTCCCTGGAGTTGTGGTGATATCCCAGTGCACCCGGATATCGCTGAAGGAGGAGGGAGCCCGGAGGCGGGTAAAGAAGAGGGAGCCCAGAAATGAGCCACGCTGGATGGGTCGCGAATGTCATGCGTAGCAGTTCTCGCGGCCCACCCATCAAGGCGAAAGTAGGTGCACAGGCGAAGTTTTTAGTGGGTGCAAGCCCCACATAACCACATCGTCTCCCCGGACGGCATGGCATGCGTTAGGCATTTTCATCGCTCAACAAAAAAAAAGAGAACCATTGATATTCGGGATTTTCCTTAATCCTTATTAATAAAATCAAATTCAGGTAGACGAAACAACGAAAATGATAAACGAAATATATTCCATTACTCACCTCACACTACTAAAATGTAATCTACACGAACTTCACCCAAAGCCAGCTCTGTATATTAAAACAGAAAACTAAAACCCCTTTCTACTCAGTATTTTGCGATGGATCCCGCCGACGATTTACATTTCAATCAAATACAAAAGCGTTCGTCTCTTCGAGATCTTTCTAAACGTTTATTTCAAAGGAAATATTGTATTTTTTGCAAGAACTGTGAATTACTGTGCAGTCATCGAATTGTTTCGTTTTCCAAAAGTTATTTAATACTTTGTTCTCATTTCAATCGACCCCTCTGAGCGTGGTACAACTTCTTCTTCTGGATTAAACGGGTTCTTTGAACGTGGGGCGTCTGCCACGCTGACCGTGACACACACGGTACCTCATGGCAAGACTGGCAGTCATACTTTCTGGATTATGTCTACCCATAACGACTCTCAAAGATCTACTAATATTTGTAAATGTGTGATTACCACCTCATATCTGAACAGACCAATGAGAGCCTTGTTTCCAGGTTTACTATCACACGAAAACGGATAAATTGTAGACTTGTGCTCTGATTGGTCGCCATTTTATGTCAGTCCACAATTTCTCGCACCGTCACGGAGATATTATAGACTACCAAATCAAAGTTTGATGCATAAAAATGTATTCCAAATGTTCAGTTGACAATTTATGGAGACTTTAAAATCTCTCAAATTATTTTATAATCTTACGGAGTTTCCCATTTTCCGGTGTCCGTTCTTCTCCATAAGAATCTACCTTTGGATGGACACTAGAGTCACTTTTTTTTATATACTTTTTTTTTTTATTTATTGTCATATTAATATTAATATTAATATATTATTTATTTTCATAGGAACTATTGAAAATCCTGAAATTAAAAATAAACTTTCCAATTACATAAAACGTCAAAAAAACTAAAACTATTCATAGATAGTGACTACTATTCTGACGAATAATTCCATGCATTCAATGTTTTGACTTTGACTTTACAAATGACCGCCAGGATGAAAGTTTTGACAAGCTTTATCCTCATACATCCACGGACCAAATTCGATGAGCGTTGTTGTATTCACGAGAATACATTTTCAACATAATGGTTGAATTTTGAATACAGAAAGCTTTTATGCATTCACATTCCAAAAAAAACATGGCCCTAATGATGCCAAACTAACAATCAGATAACAACCCATTCATTGATTTATAATGACGTCGACATTCAATAGGTACGATACATGCTGAACAATCCGCAGAAAAAGAAATATGAAAGGCGAAAGTAGATAATGATGGAAATTCTGAGTTGGCTAATAAAAGAATTTAAGGCTGAAAATGCGTCATAATACGATATAATTTCCCCCGAGACATGAATGAAGCTATTTTTTATTTGAAGTATGCCCCAAACGTGATGGCCATTCTGTTATAAAAATAAAACATTATCAGTTTATCACTCCTAAAGAACAGTCTTTAGTAAAAAGCCGCATAAAACGTTTAGTTCGTTTTTACGCGGATTACTATAAATATTGCGACGTTTATTAATACTTTTGAGCCTACCGATAGGCTCAAAAGTATTAATAAACGTTGCCTCAAGAAACCGAATCACCTACTTATATTTTACTATTGGCATTAAAATGACCTCTCTTTTACGTGCTGACCACAGATAAGATTGGTAGTGAGTTTCTATCGCGATGATACGTAATTATGGTGATATTGCAACCGATTGTTCCAGTCAACGGGGAATCAATAAATCTCTGCTAGGAAATCATTGCGGTCACCATCAGTCAATCACCATCAGTCGAAATATTTCTAATGCTGGACGTTACGATACAATTATTTCAAACAACTACTATTCTCGCGAACAAGACTGTAGCCCGCGAAATTCAATTTTTCCTGTGATTTTTGCAATTAGCAGGACAGTGTCAGGTATTAACTTGATCAAAATATGATCCGCGAAAATAACAAGTAGGTATTTACATAATTATAAACGAAAGAATAATCAATACATCGCTCTAGTTACATTTCCGAAATCTAGTTAATAGGCCTGAAATCTAAGTTGATGATGATGAGTGAATATTCTTATGGTTATGATTATGTAAATACATACTTGTTATTGTACTGTCAAATCGTGTTGTCATTCATTCTTAGTTCGGGTCCGGAACTAATCGTAAGTCCGTAAGTGATAAGGAGTCGAATACGCCCGTAACTAACCCCGAAACTACGGACTTCGGGTTTAGAAAGTAGCCTCCCTGATACCAACAAAAAGGAACGATACACTTATGGAACCTTCAGTTTGCTTACAGAGTACTTATCGCAGGCTATTTTCATAGAAATAGGATACTTTATCTTCCGACGACGCACGTGATTGATGAACGATGACATCAGCTCGACTTTATGCAAATTTTTTTACTCTGTGTTTACGAGTCAAGCGTAAACAGCAAGGAACTGATTTTCGAAAGATTTTGAACAAATAACTTATAGAGCTCAAATTAATTACATATTTTATTAATTAAAATCAGAATTTTTCTAATCATTTCCTTAAATGTGCCCCACTCCTAACCTCAAAAAAATATGCAAAGCCGCCAACAAAGTTCACAAAAGTCAAAACGTTTATTTCAATTAGGCCATTAAACGGCACTTTTGAACGTCATCGTTTACAGTTCAGTAAAAATATTTATATTACATTAATAAAGTGACTCTACTGTCCATTCGGAAAGGTAGATTCTTATGGAGAAGAACGGACAAGAAACTCCATAGTTACTATTTTCAAATAATGATTTTACAAAAATTGGTAAAAAAAATAATAATTTAAGTAATATTGCAAGACGATGCACCCAGAGTATGCTACTTATAAGAACAAAGTATCACCAGCAGAGGTAAACTTATTCATTTTCTAAAGAAATTTAGGTAAATGGTACTCACATATTTACAAACATTGGAACCATTAATTAAACAGTATGTGAGTCAACAGAAAAATAAAAACACAAAAAAAAGAAACAGTATATCTATAAAGTTAATACATAAATCAACCAGTTTGATTTTGTCTACACCCTTGATTGTCCTATGGAGCAGGACCAGCATGTTTCCAAGCATTCTTATCCTGAATGTAATCTTCTAATTTGTAATATGCTTGTTTACAAAGTGTACTTTTAACATAAGTTTTAAATTTTCCTTGATTTAGTTCTAACATGTCAGAAGGTATTTTATTGTAACATTTAACATGAAAGAAGTGTGGACTTTAGCTAATCTAAAAAATGGTTGATCACCATATACAAACTGAAAATTAAGATGAATTTTATAGCTTATACATAGACGTAAAAAGTACAGCTATATTTGACATCGGCGTTTTAACCTTTTAAAAGCCAGAGCATTTATGCATTAGCGTACCCCCACGGCAAGTCAGAAATTCACCGCACTTTTTGTCACATATTTGTGTCTTCTTTCTTTGGTCACATATAATGTCACAATGGCGTTTTGAAGGTTAAATAAAATCTACCACATGCTAAATAGAAAGTGATCTTCTATATCTATACATATAATAGAGACTTGCCGTGTCTGTACATTGAATATTTTTGCATAATAATAATTTAATTCAGAACAAAATTCCATATAACAAAAAACACACACAAAAATGCAATTTTGAATTTTTGTCTGGCTGTTTGTTTATCTATTTGTTGGTTTATCTGTTAGTCTATATTTTATGTTTGTGGAAGCATCACGCAAAAACCACTGATTGGATTAGAAATATAGGTATTTAAAAATATGAAGTGTTATCCCGAATTATTTCATCAGAATCGACCCACACAATCAATAGATATTGAATTTTAAAATTTAGTAAGAAACTTCATAGAGCGCCAAGCGTCGCGCTTACTGACTCCTGGTGCCATCTATTGAGAAAAAATAAAAAGCATGTAAGCATGAAAATAACACCAAAACAAATTGTTGAGTTATTTGTGAAACATTTAATAAATAGCAAAATAAAAGTGACCATTTTAAAACCTTATACATATGGGCGTTTATTAAACGTCTTCCCCTGCCAAATATTTTGTTAGTTTAATACATGGTCGATAGATGGTGCTGAGTCAATGACGAGTTATTCTGAATGGTGGTGTTAAGATTCGGAGTTCGGACACACGATTTTTAACAGCTTTGTCGTTCGTTAGGGAAAACTTGGCACAAATATATATTGGCCCAAATCTATGCTGTATATACTATACTAATAGTAAAGCTGAAGAGTTTGTTTGTTTGAACGCGCTAATCTCTGGAACTCGGATTCGGGAACGAGTTGGATTTGGTAAATTATTTTTATATATGATAGCCACATTCATGAGGAATGCGAAAGGCTATACGGAAACTGGAAATTCCTACGGGCCCGTGAAAAATGAAATCATACAATCGGTGTACATATTAATCAATTACGTTCAGTGTAAAATCTTACATACGAAACTAGGACTCGTGATTTTTTTTTTATGAGTTACAATGAGTGTAAATCACCAGAATAAATTAATTTATTATGTCGTTCAAGAATTCAACTCGTTACCTGCCGAGCGGTTGCTGCAGTTGCAGTTTGGTTTGAAAATAATTTAGATAAAAAAACAACAGGACATTAAAGATGAAACGTTATAGGATAAACAAAATAGCAAAAAATATTTTCCACAAGTAAGACTGAGGACACTTGATCCCTATGGAAGACAAGGTGATTTTTAAAATACCAGGCACATCAGATTAATTAAAGTAGCAAACTTATTTATCATGTGAAGTCTTCAGAAAGGCTAAAACAAAATAAAACAGATTGTGAAAATAAAAGTTCATAATGATGAACTAATCTTCTTTTATTTTCTCGATCTTCGACATCAATTGACACAAATTTAGGTATCGTACCTAATGATAACTTGTAAAATCGATACTTTGAATTCCGATTAATCCCAGCGTATTGGTTTGCTCCTTCCAAGCGTGGTGCAATTATATCTATATTAAACATGATATTAATTTCAGATCGTTTACCTATTGATACTGGCAACTTAGCTATAAATGCTATGTTGTCTTACCAATGTGAAATGTTTGTACAATTTCTATCCTTCAGTATGAAGTTTTAATAATCTTCTTTTCAATCCTGGACTTGATCTTCGACCACTCTAATTCATCAATGTAACCATTAATACACACTAGTTATTACTATCTTTAAAAAAGTAAGGAATATGATGAAAACAAAGTTCTACATGAAATTGAGCAATAAGTTAGCTTTTTACTTTGAGACTGACAAATAAACCTTTCTTCTTCACTAATAGCTCATAATACTACGTGAACTTACAGGGATGGCCTTGCAAAGGTCAGATGGCAGTTGCTAGGTGAAAAAGATCTAGAAAGCAACCAAATATGCCGTGAAAATAGAGGTTAACTGAGTACATAAACTAAGCTTCATCCCTTTGAGGATTACAGGCTTTATGCTGGCACTAACTGCGAGACTACCTTTAGGTACTAAATAATTAATTGGGTAGGTTTTAATTAGACAAATGCACTCCTCGGGGACATTGTTAATAAATTAGTGTGTGCTGACTGTTGTTTATTTGTCTACCCGAAACTGTAATACAATTTGCGTAGGTAGGTTTAAGTGTAGAATATTGACCAACCAAGGACCGACGAAACGTGGACTTACTATATTCACCTTTCGGTGGGTACTGACCGGTGTTACGGGGCGTACCTAATGTAAAGCTGGGTACTGACCACTGACCGTAACACCGGTCGCTACCCACCTTAACATGTTACAAAGCGAGCATTCGTGCAGTCAGTACGTGGAAACGAGCACGAACGCACGAACGTAATGCGTATGTGTTTTGTTTTACACAGATTTTAGGACATGGCCTAACATAACATGCTCGCTGCGAATTTTACATTTCGGCCCGTAACACCGGTCAGTACCCAGCTTTAGAGCGAAAATTGGCAACTGTGGTCGTTCCATCTTGTGTATTTATCTATACATTAGCGTCCCGGCTTCGCATGGCTGCGAATTATATTCCCAAACCTTGCTCGTTTATCGCTCTTTTTATTAGTGAATAGGTACTATCAAAATCCGTAGCGATGTTTAAAAGAAGTAAGAGAACCTGACAGAGGTAGACAGCGACTTTTGTGTCATGTATTGTAAACTAAATAAAGTAGTTTACAATACATGACACAAAAGTAGTCTACTTTGAAAACTACTGTAAATTATTGTATATATCATCGGAAAATTGCAGACTCCGTAAGATGGTAAAATATCGCGTGAAATTGTAAACAATTTTTTTCTAAATAAGACACGGGGATATATTGGAAACTATTGAATTTGGATGAGATTTATTGTATAGTAGGTACATAAAACGTTTTGTTCATAATATCTATATCGAGAAATTATAATCTAATAAAGATGTATTACAATCATACGGATTCTGCAATTTTCCAGTGACATACCTACCTATACCTATAATTCAGTCTGAGGAGTTTGTTGAGTCACTTTTTCTTCCCAACTAAAACACTGGGATGTGGTGAACCAGCACTTTTTGAACTTTGACGTTCAAAAAGTACTGGCTCTGCGACTGAATAGTGGCAGCCTGCGAATGATGGCGGCGACCATCACCAGACACTGCTCACTGAATAAGCATTTCCACACGATAGGTATAAGAGACAGTCCTCTGTGCTGAGCATGCATGGAGGAGGAGCAAACGTGTCGCACGTGCTCCTTGAGTGCACGGGCGTCGCCGAGATACGCAGACAAACAATAGGGACACCGAATTCAATCACAGACATCCTGAACTCTTTAGGAGTACTGATCTGCTTCTGGAGGGAGGTTGGCTGTTGGAATGACGGCCGCCATGGCTCACGCACAATGGTCCAACATCAGGACTAAGTGCGGAAACCATACCCCAATAGATAGATAGTGCTGGCTCTCAGCCTAATTTCAATAAATGACTTTTGATTATTATGAAAGACTGATTGGCTTAATCCGGATTGGGAATAAATTGTTTATGCCTACTCTCATCAACGTGCCAGCAGCTTACCATTAATAGTATAATCTCCCGAGAATCACGGAAGGGTTAATCCGTATAGACTGTTTACGATCCGATCATAGCGGCCATCCATCAATCAGGGCGGCGGCGGCGTGACGTAACTCCTGACCTTACGCTAAATTAAAAAGGGACCAGCCACTACAATTTTCTGTCTAGGTACCTATAGATAATGTACCAATATAGGTAAATACTTAGTTCATCGAATTCCTTACTCACAGACAACACACTTGCTGGGGAGTTTGTTGCACCACTTCTTCCCTTCTAAAACACTAGGAAGTGGTGACGGGCTGGCGTTTTGGGGGACTGTCTTTATGTAGTACTTTGACGTGCAAAAAGTGCTGGCACTCAGCCTAATTTGAATAAATGACTTTTGATTTTGATTTGATTTTAACACAGCTTAATCCTTGAATGTTGATGTATTTTTGGAATATTTTAGAGGAACTATGAACTTAGTAAAAAACATACGAAGATACAGATGCACCATAAAAAGATTGTCTAACCGAGTCGTGGCCACTAGCAAGGGCAATATATGAAAGAGTTCAAACTCAAAATAACAATGTTAATAATTAAAAAAAAAATGTTAACAGTACCTTAGTAATAGCTTTTTGTTTTATTTTGCGCATGAATGTATATTGTACATAACTCGGGCTGGTTTCCGCAACTCCACGACTAAGCGCGTATTTTGCGTGCAGGTGGGACAAATGTGTCATTCGATCAAACCCCAGCTCCCCAAGGAAGGCCAGCAACGCCTTGGTGATACCAACTATCTCACAGAGGGTACCTGGGTTTCCGAAGTACTTAGCCTTGTCTCGTCCTCCTTCATGCAGGCTCTGCATAGTGGGCTATCAGTGACTCCTATGGCATAGAGGTGTTTATTAAAAGACCCATGGCCATATTTTGCGCATTTATTCAAAACAGTTTGGTCAGACAAAAAGAAAAAAAATATATTTGAATAAAGAGTTTGATTACCTACTTATTTAATTTACTATGGTAACGTTCGTTTTAAACTATATAAAACAGGCGGTAGTAGGTAGGTACCTATACTTATCTATCTACCTACATATGTTAAAATTAAACTCGAATTTTACTATCAAAGTCGGTTCATTTAGTTTAGAAACATAATCGATTGGCTGTTTCCTGTTGTCCATGAAACTTCCACTCCACACAACGCCGACAAAGAAATATCTCAAGGAAATAACCGACAGATAAATAACACATACCCTCATAGATTAACTCGTCAGTTAGTTAGACTGACGGAGAAATATAGTCGGGACATTTCTTAAACTCGCTCAAAATTCATAGCACGTTGCTGCTGTCAATTACTGCCAATCATTGTGAAAAACACCATCGTACGAGTACCTAGTAGGTACCCGACTCACGTAACCAATGGCTTGAACTGGAACCGTGGTAAATAGACTTTCAATATATATACTAGGTGTCGCTTGTGTTTTGCCAGGGTTGCGGAATTTGTTCGAAAGAGTCACCGCGGCCCTGGACGCAAAGGGCATATGGATGAACACAAATGGGTTTTAGTCAGTAAGAGTCTGACACTCCCTTCTGATCCGTCCAGAACGGAAGAAGTCATTTGCTGATTTCCGATCCTTAAAAAAAAAGGTGTGCTTGTGTCTTAGGTCGCATACCTACCTGCATATTCAGCCAAAGGGTAAAACTTCCAGGCCTTTTATAACTGTATTGTTTATGAATCGGTCTTGATGATTATTTTTGCATTGAGTTTAGTTACATAATGTCACCGGAAAATTGCAAACGCTGTAAGATTGTAAAATATCGCGTGAAATTATAAAACAATTTTTTCTTAATAAGACACTGATATTTATTTATTTATTTTATTATTCTGAGTACAAAGGAACTGCTGATAGTGTGTAATGTTCTCCCTACTAGAACTTAAGTCTCATCTCTGGAATATGAACGAAGTGTCCTAGGTAGGTACAGTTTTCGCCAAGCAATGCAAGCCAAGTGTAGTTAGGAAGACTCTGCCAGGTCGCTATTTTCCCCCGTTTTTTTGACATTAACTGTCAAAAAACGGGGGGAAATAGCGACCTGACGTTCTTTGCACCAGCAGTCTATTATAGAAATTTTCCAAATGGTGGTACAGAAATAGGATAACATAAAAGTAGGTACCTACCTATATTTTTTTTGTTATTTACTGATTTGCTCTGAAAAGCTTTTTAGACCCTGTTGAAAATATTTTAATATTCAACGTAGCAATTTTATTAATCGCTCCATTTAGTGGTAGGTACGTGATCATTCATAAGAACGGAGCATCTATAATAAATAATTGAAAACTAAAACAATGAGGTTAGAAAGAGTAGGTACCTACCTAGATGAATATATTTATAAGCTTTTAAACGACTATTGTGTTTCGTCGTAAGTCACAATTTTATCACCAATATGATCGGCCAATCAATTTGAAACCAGTCGTAACTTTGTTCTATAACGTTTATAACCCATAACGACTAGTTGTACCGTCAGAACTACACACAACTGGCAATTTCATGTAATTAGGACACCGTTGCCTATAAATTTACATTTTTATGGCGCAATTATAACATTGACATAGTTAGAAACGATCGAATTTGCCGTCCTAAATAAATTTGTTTAGAGGGAGATGGATTAATCCTGAATGTTTATTCAAGGCCTTTAAATAGCTTAATTAGTTTATTTTATGTCTGATGGATCAGCTGAGTACGTAGGTAGTCAAGTTGTGGTTTAATAGTTCAAGTTAGCCAATTTAATTGGAGTATTTATGGTTACAATAATTCGCATGGAGCTGAACATTTGTACGAATGTTCGGAACACCATTATAAATTAAATTTGAAAAGTCCCCATCGCTCCGACGTTTGAAAACAATTAAATTCAAGGTCAAAGTTTGCAAATATGGGATTTTTTTGCGTTTTTCAAGTTTTATCATAAAAATAGGTCAGACTATCATAGAAATCTTCAAAATTGTCTTAACACTTTTTCTCCTAAGAGTCCCCGTTTCTGAAATATACCTAATGATTCAAAAAGTTGAAAAAGTTGTCTTCATATGTAATATGCACGTTTCCACGCCACATCTTATGAGGTAGGTATTGTTAGTAGGTACTTGGCGCGTTTTTACACCAGCAGTGTATTTATTTGAAAAAGTTTATTATTTTTTCTGTATTACGCCCCGTAACATATGTTACAAAGCGAGCATTCGTGCAATCAGTACCTACGTAGAAACGAGCACGAACATGATGCGTACCTACGTGCGTGTTTAGTTTTACACGGATTTTAGGACACAGCGTACCTAACATAACGGCCCGAAACACTGGTCAGTACCCAGCTTTAATAGAAAAAGTGTAAAGACAATTTTATAGATAATTGCATGATATACAATTCCGAATTATTTTTATGATAAAATTTACCGTTTAGCTAAAAAACACAAAAAAACGCTTTCCTACTACCTACTTTGATTTTTTCTTTTGTAAATGTTGGATCGAAGGGGACTTTTCACATTTAATTTATACCTACCTAATGGTTTTCCGAACATGCGTAGGGGGAAGTGGGGCAGATTCATACACGGGGCACCGTCATACACTAGCGACATCTTTTATTAGGCGCGCGTTAACTGAACGATTTAAGCATGTACACGTGACTTACCTACGTGTGCGTTGGCTCACGAATTTTGACAGCAGTCAGTGTGAAACTCGCGACGAGGTGACGCGGAACGTGATTCGGCAACGCGTAAGTAATTTTATAACCTCACTTTAAACGTCTTTATTTTGATGAAAGTTTTTATCTAGATTATTCAATACTATTTTATTTCAAAGATAATAGGATGTATTTTGTGAATTGATACGTAAATAATAATAAATATGTTTGGTTTTTTTATAAGAATATTTGTTTTTCAAAATCATTGAATGGGGCAGGTTCATACAGTAATAAGAGGGGCACATTCATACTGTATGAATGTGCCCCATATTTTATATTAGAGTTGAAATGATATTATATTTTGTTTTACAGAAAAAATATGGTCAGGAATTACAAGAAAGAGGGTACTAGGAGTGGAGAGGTAGACGAAGTGGCAATATCAAAAGCTATCGATGAAGTCATACTAAACAAAGTCTCTTTAAGAAAATCAGCAGCCAAGTACGGAGTAAATCCACAAACTTTACAAAGCCGTCTCAAAAAGATACGAACACGAGATCTACTTAGCGAAAATCGTGTTTTCGATTCTAAATTTGCATCGCAGCAAGTTTTAACAAAAATAGAAGAAGAACACTTAAATAAATACATCTTAGAGTGTTCCAAAATGCACTATGGACTAACATGTGTCCAAGTTAAAAAACTGGCATATGAATTCGCTTAGGCCAATGAACTCAAATATCCAGCAAGTTGGGATAGTAACAAGATGGCGGGAGCAGATTGGTTAGCAAGTTTCCGAAAACGCCATAAGAATTTAAGTTTGCGTAAACCGGAAAATACCAGCGCTGCAAGATCATTCGGGTTTAATTCGGATTTTTAATGATGAAGATTTTGCGCCAGTTCAAGTGTATCATTCTAATCCTGTAACGAATGACAATGAAAATACAGCTGGTGAGGAGCAGCGTGGAATACCCGATAATGAGCTTGTTACAGTTAGTTATGAACTCGCAGAAGTCAGTGGTGATGTTCCTGCTCGAACACCGACGACTTTGTCTAGAGATGTTTCGCCTTCACTGCTTTCACAACCTCTTCTATTTATGGATTTCGATAAACCTACACCATCTACTTCCAAACTATTGAAGACTCCAGAAATGATAAGGCCTTTCCTAAAACTACCTACATTTTAAGTTATTTTCTGTTTACTTAGTTATCTTTTTTTACTTTTTTCTTTATTACTTGATTATTTTCTAGGTATTAGTTACTCACAGAGTCTAATTGCTTTTGGTTTCGAATACGTTGTGTTTTGATACTTTTATTTTGATAAATAATTAAACATTTATTCCTTAATTTGTGTATTTTTTCACATGTATGAATCTGCCCCATAGCCTGTATGAAAGTACCCCGCATGCGGGGCACATTCATACATTCCTGATTTTTTTTTTAAACTTTTATAAAAAGTCACAGATGTATATTTAAACAAATTATATGTTTTTGATAGAAAGTCAGATAGTTATAGTACTAGTTCTTATTCAATCTATTCAGATATTGATACCAGAGAATAATCTATGAGACAAAATAGAAAAACTGTATGAAGCTGCCCCACCTTCCCCTACCTAAGTACAAATTTTCAGCTCTATTCGATTTTTGTAACCTTACATGACAGCGGGCTGAAGTTAACACCAATAAAGTGTTTTCTACAACCGCGCCATACCTTCCTACACTAAAAATTTTAAAACTTTCATTTGAAAAAAAAAGGACTAGGTATGGCCTACTTAGGTACCTACCTACTAGGTACTTCATAAGATTTTTTTTCCCTCAATCCTCCAATGACCTCAATCGAAATCTCGACATTCTTAAATGCCTTTTAATGGTCTAATTGAAATAAATTATTTGACTTTGCACTCCCAGCTAAAATAACGAATGCGTGTAGATAACACATGGCTTCAACAAAATAGATTTTCGAGCAACGTCTTGAATTCAGCTGTTCATAGATAAGTGTTTTTGGTATCTACCAAAAACAACATTTCAATGCAGGGTCGTGCCCGGGTCTGCCAAGCAAACATACCTTAAAATATCCAAACCTAACAAGTCCCACAATTTACAAACAACTAACGAAATCTTTCTCCAATTTCCAGACTGATGCGTGACGAAGAGTGCAACCTACTCCAGAACTTATCCAGAGAAGAGTTCCGAGAGTTCCGGACCCTGGTCATTGACATGGTACTGGCCACTGATATGTCGTTCCACTTCCAGCAACTGAAGAATATGAGGTCACTGCTGACGCTCGCAGAGCCTACCGTGGACAAGTCGAAGGCAGCTTCACTCATTCTACACTGCTGTGATATTTCGCATCCTGCAAAGGTGAGCCCTTTATTTGTAGTAACCAAAAGCTACACCTTTATGTCTTGCCAGGCATCCGGAGAGGCCAATTTGGCCGCATCTGCATCACAGACACACATTGTTTTTCACTTAATACTTTTTACCTCTTACCTGGTCGGTATTGAACCCTAAATGTGAAAGATCGTGTAAAATGGCCAATACTAGTTCATTGGCTACTGACCGTCAATTCTAGGATGTTAACTCAGTTTTTTTTTCAAATACCTATTGAAGCCCGTGAACTTTCACGACCCGCGTTAACGGGTGCGCACAGGGTGAGTTGAAAGGTTAAAATCGTTGAATAATCCGGATCGTTTCTTATAATTCCTAACTCTTTGTCGATATCATTTTGCAATAAGGCAGTTCAGTTTAGCTTTCCGGTTTTAGTAACTGGCATTCTTAGCAGCCCTGACTATATCAAAGACGAAACAAAGAACTTTGAAAAGGAAACGGCCAAATTGCCCACCCTTTTGTCCTATGGGTGGTTTTTAGAAAAATTGCACCAAAACTGTGCAACATCGGCTCGATTTATCTTTTTTGCAAGTACAGACGCCAGCACTTCAAGCTCCGAAATTGTCAAATTTCCCCAATCAACCTTGAACCTAATGCTTCTGTGATTAAGTTGAAAATCTATTAAAGAAATTTGACAGATTGTTGTAGCTTGATGTGCTGCCGTCTGTACTACCCATCATTATATGATAAACTTACATTATACTAATAAGCATTTTCTAGAAAACATTGAATGGTTTCTCCTTATTAATCCGATTATCAAACTGTTTCAGAGATGGGACCTGCATCACAGATGGACAATGAGCCTCCTGGAAGAGTTCTTCCTCCAGGGCGACAAGGAGAGGGACCTAGGGATCCCATTCAGTCCCTTGTGCGACAGAAACAACACTCTAGTAGCAGAGTCTCAGATCGGTTTCATCGAGTTCATCGTGGAACCCAGCATGGGCGTTTGTGCCGATATGCTCGAATGCATATTGGGACCTCTACATTCCAGCAGCAAGAACTCCACGAGTTCAGCTGAGCCTATCAATGAAGAGAGCACAGGTATAAAGGACAGTAAGTATAACCAATCCTGCATTTAGGGGCGATTTTTCAAGTGTCAGATAGCCAGATAACTTATAACTTTTTTAACGTATGGAAATCCTCAGGGATCTGAGTGCATATCATCACATAAGGATGATGTGCGCCTACCCCAAGGCAGGGGTGCCCTGAGGGCGCAAGCGTCTGTCAAACTCTTACTGATTTGCTTCTACAGCTAACTATGGCCGGAGTACTGAAGTGCTTTGGCACTGCATCACACTCTTTCGACAAGAGACAACTTATACCTGAGGAATAAAACTGGCAATTTAAAAATATAGAAAATAATATGTCAATTAGCTTTATTTATTCTTTAGAAATTATCTGACTACTGAAAAATTTACCCTGTGACAAACGGTTTTTATATTTTGCTCTATTCACTTCAATCAACCAGAGTTCGATTTGGACAAACGATATTTTATTAAGCTTTTACGATAAAAGACTGCAACACCATTTTTTTAGTTCAACAACCTAATACCTAGGTAGGTATAGATAAAAAAATATAAATTAACCTCAGCCATAAGATACAACGAATTTTATATAATTATATCGATTTCACCAACTAGCGGATGTCATGCGGTTTTACCCGCGTAGTTCCCGTTCCCGTGGGACAACGGGGATAAAATACAGCCTATGTTACTCGCTGATAATGTAGCTATCCATTGCTGAAAGAATTTTTCAAATCGGTCCAGTAGTTTTTAAGTTTATTCGTTACGTACAAAAATACAAATCTTTCCTCTTTATATATTAGTATAGATAATAACTACTTTCTATTTCAGGAAATGAAAACAGCAACAAATTCAAGATCAGGAAGCCGTGGGTCGCGTGCCTCAGCGACAACAAGAAGATATGGAAAGAGCAAGCTGCTAAGGGTAACTATTTTAGTTTGTTTCTATTTTGTTCTAAAACGTTGATATTATTTTTACAAGAAAATCTAACCTATTTTTTCTAATTTAATGAAAATCTCGAAAACTCAAATCAGAAAAAATCTATGTATTTTTTCATTTCATTCCTGACAACCACTAGTACGACTTATTAAACAAACACAAAAATGTTACATTCGTTTTTTTTAGTTAAGTATATTTTACCAATGCTCTAAATATACAAATAACGACTAACCAATTTCAACAATACTTTCCAGATGCTGAGGCTCGCGCTAAACAGGAGGAGGAGAACAACAGCGTCCCACCGACAACAGAGGAATAATATTTAGCCTCATTTGTAAATAGCGTTAGATCTAGGTGTTGCAACATGTACTATTCATTTTTGAAGAAAAGCTAAAGCATACCATATGATATAACATACGTATGCCAGCTATATTATACTTTGCTAATTTATTAAAATAAAATTGTTGTGTGTAACGCACAAATATACGACTTTGAAGCACAATGCGAAAAGCCTGGATGTATAAAGATTCTCTATGTGGAAGACAACATAGTGAGCTAATTCGAACAGGCGACATACCGCTCAGCGGTAACGCCAGTAGTAGTGTAAATGATTCATTATTATTCGCTGCTAAGATTTTAGCCTAGCCTAAATATTAAGTCTAAAGCTTTGAAGATATCTCGTTACCAAGATTCCATTGCGAGGACATATAACAATATTTATTAAGTTTAGGGTGGTCCCAGAACTGTTCCCTGAAGAACCCTTGTAGTAAATTACTCGCAATCGGGTCTTGGCTGTATATTTGAGGATGTATCGATAGATAACACTATTTTCTACTCATAATTGGAATAATTAATGTGTAAACTGTACTGAACTCATTTCAAATATAGTTGTTAAGAGCTAAATGTATCTGTAAGTAACTATCAAATGCTGGTGACGGAGCAAACAACATTAATTTAAATAATCATAAACACATGTGCACTTCTCTTCAATCAAACACTTAACTATAACTTACATGTAGCTTAATATTAGTGTTAAATTTAACCCATAATATGATGAATACGCTTATTAATTTTAATGTTTCCGATTAAATTGGAGTCTTGATATTCTTGACCAAATGTTATTTAATATGAAATTATTTTCTAAATGATAACGCCATTTCAAATTCTAGTAAATAGGTAGATAGTACATTAGTAAATCTTCATGATACAAATAAGATTTTTGTCTTGGTTATATACAACATAGCTAAGGAAAAAGTAGAAAATCGTAAATATTTATTCAATTTCAAAGCTCGTGCTCAAATCAAATGGAGTCGAACAGCTTTCTGTAAACAACAAATACCTATTAGATCTATTAGACTGAGAAGCAAAGGCGTCACAGCCAGAGGACGAACAGGAACTCATAACTAGGCTTAGACAAGAACATAACAAGCTTTTGTGAAGGACCCAAAGTAAATGTACCGTCCTTCAACTAGAGTATCTATTGACGAACGGAATTAAACATTGAATTTATTATTACAAAGCTATTAAAGGATTTTAGGCCAAGTGTTTACTCACAGCTGCCAAATTTTCATCTAAAATCTGAACTGCTTAAAATAGTTTTTGTAACCATACAAGATGAATGTAAATTCAGTAATATTTCGAACGTATTTCAGAGGCCTAGTTTTCCTGGTAGGTACGTGGGACCATTCTCATTGAATATCAAATCAAAAGAATCCATAATCATGACAAATTAGGTCCCTATTTGATTTCGGGGATGGTAAGGATAGATTTATAATCCAACTGGTGACGCTTATTGTAGACAAATTTAACAATAGATTTTTTTATATATATTTATCATCTACTTTAATTATTAGAGATTTATTCAATTCTGTATATTGTGCATTTAGTGTACCTATTAATAGTTCATAGGTACTAAATATTAAGGATATTCAATATAGGTACATACCTACTTAATTTGAAATGTAGTCTAGTAATGCCATTCAGATTGGGGATAGAGCTTTATAAAATTGTAGAGATTAGCATACTGAGCCTTATGTACATGAATATTAATTGTTGTTTCTGTATCACAGCTTGGAGCAGTACCTACATAACATAGGCACCCTTGATAATGTAATCTCTCTGTCTTTAGAAACCATTTTTGTACAGAATGTTGCTTTTTATGTGACTTTACAACATTCCGAATGTGTTTAGTAGTTCAATTGTCAATGTAATTAAGCTATTTAAAGACCTATACACTGCTATGTTTTAAGATATAAAAAATATTAATAAAAAATAGATCCTACCTTTCCACAAAGTTAACAAATATTTTCACACATCCTGCTTCTATAAAATATCACAGATAGTGTTTCACACCATTAAAATCAAACATACAAACTCATTCACAGTTATATTAAATGTGTAAAGAAATGTTATTTATAAAAACCAAAGTAAAAATCCTAAACTTTTCTATTATTATATCCCACATGATAAAAAATATGAAATAAAAATGCAATTGCTTAACCTTTTCACCGCCAAGCACTTCTATAGAAGTTCGGGATTTTCGTGCCACCAGCGCCACAACTTCTATAGAAGTTGTTCATTTTAACTATCTCATTAAAATAAATTTACTGTGATTAAAAGCTTTGTTTCATTTTATTATTTAAGATAGCACTGTCTACTACCCTGTTTTTTATTTTTCTACACAAAATAAGCCCTAGTTTGTCCTAAAATCGGCAAAAACAGAAACTCCGAATTTTGTTTCTTTCCTCAGAACGCCAATCACTTCATATCAAGTTGGCCAGTGATGTGCCGTGAAAGGTTGATTTCACCATTTAAATATTTATAAATACAGAAAGTTACGAATATCGAAAACAATTTGAGGTCAATAAAATATGAACTTAGTTATCTACTTCATTACAAAGGATAGTAGATGAATTTCGGCCTTCAGGTAGATGCCGATACGTAATTATAAAGTTGTTACCAATTCTTGTCGATAGTTATTTTCCCATCTCTACAAAACAATTGGTCGTCTATGCCCCTGTGCGCCACCGAGTGCCACGAACTACTATAGAAGTTGGTCAGTGACGTCATAGGCGTGCGGCTGTCAAGGTCACTTTGGCATAGTGCAGCACAAAATCGGATTCGCGCGCACGCATCTTTCTTTCTTTCACTTGATAACAAATAGAAAAATGAGTGAAGAACTTGATTCGGACGAACTTCTTAAAATTTTGCAAGGTGTGGAATCGGACTCGGAGTATTTTGTGGAGAACATTGAACCAGAAGATAATTCTGAGGTATGTCTAACTGGATGATAATAATAATGTTTATTCATCAAAGAGTAGGAATTCAATAAGTATGTAAACGTAAGTATATATGTGATGGGTAAACGCTACCGATACATGAGTTAAGAAAAGAACAGAAACAACACTTAAAAAACAATGCTTTGATAAGTACACGGCTACAAGCGTGATAGAATTTAAATATATACTTACTTTCCATTTCAAAAAACACTTTAAAAACAATTAAAAATTCTGCTACTTAGATACCTACGGTAAAAAACGTTGACTGAAGTTATTAAAAAAACACAGGAATAAACAAAAATAGAAGAAAGAAAGACCATAGACCCCATCCCTGATCAGAATCGAATTCAACGTGCCCTCAGTGCCAATAACTTGATATGAAGTTAAAGAATGAGATCATGAAACAAATAGAGATGTACCCCATTCCTTATAGTTCTAATTGAGTTATGTATTAGTTTCTTTGATACTCATAATTTATACTGTTTTTTCTTATTAAGGATACTGTGAAATAAAATAAAATCTGGAAATATTTAATCAGTTTTTATTTATATTCGTAAAATCAACTTTAAATCTTAACTTTACGCGTACAAATCTTATTCATCGATATGACGATATCCCCATCACTACTGTTTACTGTATATTTAGTTATACATTTATAGCTTGGCGCTCGGCGAGGCATTGCGTTTTGTGTACGTTGGCGGCGAAAAGGTTAAGATAATTTTCTATATATACATATATATATTGTAAGGGATGCGAATGTATATTAATAAATGTTTTATCTTAAAAGTCACAATAATTTTATGTAAACAACACAAAGATCTTTGTATGAAACTGCATTTTCTCTCTAATAAAATGAAATCTCAAAATCAAATGGTTTTTTATCAACTTGACAGTCTTTTTCTACATGTGTAAATAGATTTAAACACCTTTTATTTATGTGTAAATTATATGTAAAATAAAATAAAGATTTTCGTAGACGAAATGTTTACTTTAATACCCTTAGATAATTAATTTAATAACTATTACATGAGGCATGAAAGTCATGATGCATGCTCTTATATATCTAAGAAATAGAAGTATAAAAAGGTCTATGCCTTAACTAGCACAATGACATAATGATTCCTAAGGAAGAGTTATTGCACCTGTACTTTTCTCAACAAATTGTTAAAGTGGTGATAAAAATTTCTAATTGTTATGCGTTTTTTATTTTTGGCCACAATCAATATTTAACTTGACCAACGGGTCAAGCTAAATATTGATCGAAAAACGCACATTTAAGACATTCACATTTATTTAGGCACAATTTTAAACCGTTGATTAACTACGGATCAAAAAACTCGGCCTTAGCACATTATACATTAGGATTGCCTTCCTTTAGCAGTTGTCATTACTTTGGCACTTGGCATATTCGAGCTATTCCCATTATAAAATCAACTATTAAACAAAATGTCAACAGAATGTTTTGTCAAATACACATTTCAAAATCAGCATCAGATTACAGATTTCTACAAGCTCCTTAACAAATTCTGTATGAGATGTAAAAGCATTTAAAACATAAATGTTTTTGATACTTAAGGTTTCAAACTTTCAATAGATGGCATAATTTGCGTGAGATGTCTGATTTAATCTATGTGTATGATATAAATGATGAACACACTGACTCGCTGGTGAGTATCTCAGTTTCTTAAAAGTAGATGATAAAAAAAATCTAACTATCCTGGCATATTTAAGGCTATCTCTTAGCTACATACGAACATATTATACTTATTACTTAGTAGTACAGCAGAATTACAATGCAAATCATATTTGCAATATAACAATTATAAAAGGCACATCAAGCAGTTAATTACAGTTAACATTGACACTTACAAAATGCAATAAACTTTCTAAAAAGTATCACGAGCAGTTTAACTTAAAATATATTTATGGCTCTTGCCAAATATATTGATCTGAATAGACAAACCGCGAACATCAGTTTTCTGTCTACTGCAAATGATTGTGCCCTCAATAACGTCTCCTTTCTTTACTTCCTTACAATCTCTAAAATAGAAAACCGTTTGCTTCCAATGAGTTGGTGTTTTATGAGGTCCAGTTGAAAACTCTACAGTGTTTGGCAGATCAAAAAAGGTATCGAAATAACCAACAATTGATGTCAACGCACCATCTTTTAAAATAGGAAGTTTAAATTCAGATGTGAAGTCCATCACATCTGTTTTACACGTATTTATGTCTATATCTTTAACAACACAAGCTTCAGAAATAATATTTTTTGATCCAACAATGTCAATACTTGCTTCTCGTACAACTTCAGATTTCATGCAATTCATTTTGTACCCATAAACATCTGACCAATACTCGATTAGTTTCTTGTGCGTGTCTACATCACCGTTAGCAACAAGGCTTATATTACATCTATTGGGTAATAGCAGTCCACCAGGTTTAAGGCAGTGATCTCTTGCATAAATAACACTGTCTAACATGCCTTCAAATAGTAGAAAGTATCCCATCCATTCAGAGACAATTATGTCAACTTTTTCATTTAACTTGGTGTCTTCCAGTCTGCCTTTAACTAATTTAATCACATCCTGTAAATTATTTTCTGTAACAATATCCATTGCATGGTATATAATTTCTGACTGATCTAATGCATAAACCTGCTTAGCTCCGGCTGTTGCACAAAACATTGATAAGATACCAGTACCACATCCAAGATCTAAGACAATTTTATCTTTCAATGTTTCTTTGTTCTTCAAAATTGCATCTCTATAAGATTCTGTACGAATTTTGTCTGAAAGCATGTCATAATGGATACCAAAATGAGCGTAAGTACTGAAGTAGCCATCGTCCATCTCCAGAGGAACACTTGCCACACAATTTAAGTTATTGGTGGGCTCATCATTACTTTTGCTTAACTGACCCCCTTCTACCAAGTTTTGCATTGAATCCTGCATTATTTTTATGTCTTCCTTTGCATTCTTCAGAAGTGTGGCACTCTCACTTAGTTGTTGCGTTAAAAATTGTATTGTCCTTTGAAGTTCAGTGAAGTGTGCTTCTGACAGTGTTACCAAGCCATTCTCAACATTAGCATGGTAAGTTTTTGGTGAACTTGGCTTGTCAGTAAGAGCATCAAAGTCATACATGAGCCACTCGTCCTGCACCACAGGCTGAAAGTATTTCTCGTCGTCCCAAAGCGCCTTGTTGATGTTAGTTATAACCTCTGGCGTAGGTTTGTGCGTTCTGATGTAGTTTATTAACTTAATGTATGAATAGCAATCCATATTGAACTTCAATTTGAGTTCGTTCAAATCCAACTTATGGACGGACTTGCAATGCGCGATACCTTCTTCTATATTTGATAATACGTTAGGACAAAATAAGCATGTTACCGTAGTTTCGTTAGTTTCCATTTCCTGCCATTCGTCGTCCTCGAAATTGTCCTCGTCACTACTAAGATCTGGCACGTCCGACATTGTTTCGTGTTCTCAATTAAACTCAGGGAAAAATTTTATACTTTTTCAAGAGTTATTCCACAAAATGTAGGTCTCACGAGAGAACATGTGAGGATGAACTGTCACTCTTTCATACATTCCGAATGAGACATTGATTGATTTTCGATGACATTTCTATTTGTCTTTGTCTCACTGTCAAAATTATTTTCGTTCAGAAAAGTAGAACATCGATGATGCATCGAATATCGTCCAATATTATGTACATGGTAGTTTCTCAACAAAAATAGTAATGAAATCTTGTCAAATGGCGATGCGAGCACCTCTAGCGGCGAATATTAGAAAGGTGTCTAAGAACGACACTTTGTTAAAGTTGAGAACAATGCTTAGACGTGATGATAGATCACGATAACACGAACAAAGCTGTTGCTAATAAAAGCAGAAATACAAAATATTGTTGCGTTCCTCAGCGTAGAACTGGAGATTCGGGAATAAGTTTTCATTTTTGTCTCCAAAAGACATTATTATGAAGAAGAAATAGGAGATTGCTCTAACAACGGGCAAGCCGATTTCACCAGCAGTGAGAGTTTGTTTTCGTCATTTTCAAGCTTCAGAATATTTTCCTTACTTCCTTATAAATATGTTTCAATTGTTTTGTTGTTTATTTATTTATTTATTTATTTATTTATTTAAACTTTATGTACAATAGTGGACTCTGGCGTAGTGTTAGTAGAAAAAGTATACAATACAAAGAAATTAGCGGTCCAAGCGCAATCAAATTCGTGCTAAATGCTATGTTTAAAAATAATAATATGTTTGAAAATAATAATAAAATTATGTTGTACATATTCAAATGAATAGTAAATAAAAAGTCATGTTAATAATTTTCTCTGAGACACCTCCAATTTTTTACATTTGCATCACAGAAGTTTGTCTTGGGCACCCTGGGCGGCGCGAAAATTCGTTTTTTTGCGTTGCCATGGCATCAGTTTAGAAATAATTTCACAACAAAACTGGGAAGTAAACACAATTGACATCGAATAATCATGAAATTAAAAATATCAACTTTCAAGGAACCGAAGCATACTGGTGTTGTTGTTTGCGTTAATTGGAATAATACCGAAGACGTATTTTCATGTGGGTAAGTAAAAATTCACCGGCCGAAATAGGGATGTGACATGTGACTGGAACGGACTAAATGTGAATGTGGATGAATAATGATAAATTTATCTCCTTTGAAACACAAATTTTCTCAATTATTATTATCATGGTTAACCGACCGTAATCTACCGAGAGCAGCTGTACATTTTATAAGGAAGCTGTCTTTGTTATTTTTACAAATGGATTCCACTGATCTACCTACATGCACATTTAAACTCGTAGGTAAATGATTACAGCATTAACTAAAAATGTTTGCAGAGACGATCATAAACTCTTGAAATGGAACCTTGTAAACAGCGAATGTATAGTAGTTACAACATTCCCCGATGATTTCTATCCAAACGACATGCATTTGTTTCCGAAAATCAATGTTGGAGGGAATAAACATCAACACGATGTTATTCTAATTTCGACAGCAGATGGCAAGTGAGTAATAAATTTATTTATTTATTTAAGTGAGTAATAAATAATAAATAAATCGTTTATTTGCAATACAGGTTTTGGTTATACCTGTGTTAGGAGACTCCGTAACAAATCGTACGCAATTACAATCCGTTAAAGCAAACATAACTTAATCTAGGATGTACAATACAATATTAAATTACTAAAATTTTTATCATTAATTAATATAATATTATATTGTACACCATCTGTGTGAAGTTTCATACATGAAATACCTAGATAGATAGATAAACAGAGTAAATTATACTCTATTTATCTATCTATCTAGGTATTTCATATACTACCCATCTGTTTCGAGGGGTCTTTATCAGGTACTCATAAAAAGCAATGGGTACCTGTGCTTACAGTTACTGCGTAGGTACCTATACCCAATGTATTTATTTATTTTAATATATGTTTGTAGGTTCCACATTGTAAATCACAATGGTCGCATAGAGAAATCAGTGAACGCGCATCAGGGAGCATGCCTCATAGCACAGTGGAGTCCTGATGGAGCGGGTCTCCTAACGGGTAAAAATTTAATAAGCTATAAAACAACAATTTCGCCCTTGCAATGCAATGGATTTTCTTAGTATTCTCATTATTTTCAGCTGGTGAAGACGGATTTGTCAAAGTATGGTCTCGAAACGGTCTTCTGCGATCAACGATTGTTCAATCCGATGTGCCTTGTTTTAGCGCCGTATGGAGTCCTGATAGCAGTGCTATCTTACACACGAAGGGGAATTCACTTGTTATAAAACAACTGAATTCCAGTAATAAGATCACGAAAGTAAGTACCTATTTTCCTTAAAATCTTTCTACTTAATTGTTATTTATTTAATTTGGCTTTATCAAAATTTCGCACCTTCCTATACTGGTTGCTGATAAATCGCAATCAGGTTGAATAGTGGAATGTTTTTATTACATAACTATAACAGGAAAACCCTCTAATATTTTTGCCTATTTTGGAAATGGCTGTAGCTTGAATTGATGTTATGATTAGTTTAATAAAATTCATTGATACCTTTCAATTCCAGTGGAAAGCACATGAAGGCCTTATCTTATGTATCGCTTGGAATGCCAATAACAATTTAATTCTGTCTGGTTCGGAAGACGGATATTCTAAGGTAATCCAAATCTACTTCTATAGACGCTTATACCAATAGTATTTGATTGTATTATTGTGTGTGTCCTTTCTCAGATTTGGGACACATTTGGTCAGCAAATATCAGTGAGCGTCAAGCATGACCAGCCTATAACAAGCGTCAGCTGGTCTCCTGCTGGTGACATGTTCGTCGTAGGTAGCTACAATCTCATACGCCTGTGCAACTCTAATGGGGTAAGTTTCACCGAATCTTTCATTCATCAACACTTAAGGTTTTCATTCATCAACACTTAAGGTTTTCATTCATCAACACTTAAGGTTTTCATTCCTTTCACTGAATCTGTAATTCATCAACTCCCAAGGTTTTCGTTCTTTGAGTTGTTTAGTCCTCTTTTGCCAATATCTCGCCTGTAATAATTAATTAATAACTTATTCCAGTGGTCTCACTGTCTCGACCGACCGTCAACGGGTAGCATCTACAACGTTGCCTGGTCTTCTGATGGTACGCAGTTGGCAGCTGCGTGTGCTAATGGACATGTCTTGTTCGCTCATATCATTGATCGGTGAATACCTTGATATTTGTAGGATGGTTTTTTAATTCTTTTGGCGCAACTAAAGCTTAGAAATTATTTTTCAGAGAATATACATGGAAGAACTACGCTTGCAATCAAGTAGGCCGGAAAGTAATCGCTATAAGAGACATCATAAGTGATCAGAGTGACCAACTGGACTATCCGGACAGAGTAATACAAATTGCTCTGGGATTCAATCACATGGTCATCGCAACGGTGAAGCAGTGTTTCATACATAAGCTTTCGTCATGGAATACACCAGTGACGTTTGATCTCAAAGAAGGGACTATCAGCATGATCTTGCTTGCCGAAAGGTAAACTGTGGGATTTATTCAAGGTTTAAATGTTGCAAGAGACTTTAGCGTTCACACACGATTTGCTTTTTGTACTTATAACTGGAACTAACGATAACAATGAAATAGGACTTTAAGCTAGAATTAACAAGTTTTGCTGTAAACTTAATATTCATCTTTCTTCGTCGTTGTTGTTGCTTAAGCCTTACCTACTCTTGTTTCCTTATATTTTCAGATGCATCTGCATTGTAGAAAGAGCTGGACTGTCGGTATACAGCTATATGGGTCGTCTATTGGCCAGTCCTCGTTGGGGCGCTCGACCCGAATCTCTGGGACGTGCTGCAGTATCACTGGGCCCTGATGCCTTGGCTGCTATCGACCAGGGTGATAAAAAATGTAAGTTTTGATCTATATTTTATAAAGCCTTGTCGCCCCAACGCCATTCATTAGTAAAGGCTGTACTTGTCATAAAAAAAACATTCTGATGCAGTTTGTGGCATCAAATCATCATCAAATTTATTTACTTTTCAAATCTTTCAATATTATCTATTTTCCTTCATCAGTGATCCACGTCTTCGACCTGCCTACCGGCTTAATAGTTCGAAGCTCTGCAGATAACACTGTAACGAAACTGACACACAAAATGACAGTATCCAGCATTGCGCTCAGTCAAACAGGACCCATCAATGAAAGACAACTTGCTTTGTTGGACTATAACAGGGACTTGTATGTCGTTACTGTAAAGGATAGCAAGCCTAAGTTTGTTAAATTAGGTAAGTCAATTGCTTTTTTGGATTTATAGTAGGTACTTAATATTAAGGCCGCGTTTCCACTGACGCGGAGCGGGGCGGAGAGAAGCTTAGCGGTGCACGAATTGACCAATCACTATGCTCGAAATCTCCGCTCCGCTTCAATGGAAACAGCATGAGCGGGGTGGAGCAGAGCTGAGCGGATATTCATAAAAATATAATAGCGAGACGATGCGGTGCGGAGGACAGCGGGGCGATGCGGAGGACAGCGGGGCGGTGCGGAGGACAGCGGGGCGGTGCGGAGGACAGCGGGGTGGTGCGGAGCGGGGCGGTGCGGAGCGGGGCGGTGCGGAGCGGGGCGGTGCGTGACTCGCGCGCAGTGCCTCAGTTATCATCGTTACGTCATTAGGTGCATACGTATCAAAATGGATGAGAAGTTCATTGAAAGTGTTAGACAATTTCCATGTTTATGGGATACACGATTGACTACCTACAAACGTCTTCAAGTAGAGAAAGATATAAAATGATTGCTTTTTTCTTTAACGACAACATGACCTATGGTCTTTCTGAGAGATTGAGTGTAACTAAGCGCAGAAATGCGCGATTCCAAAAGCATGCTCCGCTCCGCCTCACTCCACTCCGCTGACCACTTTTCACCGCTCCTCTCCGCCCAGCTCCGCTTCAGTGGAAACGCGGCCTAATGGTTTTTTGGCGTGAAAGAGTACAATATAGAAAATTCACAACGTCGCGGCTTTAAGTCGACACAGGCTGGTAACAACACAATCGATGCTAAAAATGAAACATTATCTTATGATCCATTTATATATCTCGTAGATAGACAGATAATGGATCATAAGATCAGATCAGAGTTATAGTATTCAGCTTAGTGCCTCTTATTTGCTTATTGCATAACGTAAAAAGATAAGTAGAGGAAAGGTCAATTTCTCATGCCTAAAAATAATTGTAATGTACCTAGCCAATTTTAGTTGATGACCTAATAAAGTTGAGTTTTGGGGAATTACACTTTTAGAATCTGGTAATGCTAAAAATACCAGAATTAAATGTTGTTTTGGTGAGATAACAAGGTCACTAAAATAACCATTTAATAAAAGAGCGTATTTTTTACATATCAAGCTTATTTTGTATAAGACATTATTATTTCTCAAAATATAGAATTAGAATGGTTTTTACTTACCTGGACACGATAGCAAGTCACCATAAGGCAGGTAGGCGATTAAATTTTTTACTGTTTAGCCTTTTAGCCCTAACTGGTAGTAATTTATTTGACGATTGAAATTTACAGGTTCGCAAATTTTAAGTGTATGCTGGAGCTGTGAGACAGAGCTGCTAGTAGGATTGCGAGCTAGCTCCGTGGTAGCCTGGTGTTGTCCAAAGGCAGCTATGCAACCGGACTGGCTTGCTCTCACCACTGTCAGCAAAGATGTCGTGTCAGTATCTATGTATCTATAGTAAAAACGATGGACTGAATGCTCATCTTCTTCTTTATAAGTTGATGATTAAGCTATTTACATCTGCCTTGCCATTTCCCAACTATATTGGGGTCGGCTTCCAGTAAAACCGGATTCCACTGAATACCAGTATTTTACGTGGAACGGCTGCCAACCAGACCTCCACAACCCATTAACTGGGTAACACGTTACTCCTTGGCAAGACTGGTGTCAGATTATCTGGCTTCTGACTATCCGTTACGACTGCCAAGGATCTACAAATGACAGCCGGGACCAACAGCTTAACGTGCTTTCCGAGGCACGGAAGAGTCTCGGTATGTTAAGATGGTCACCCATCCACAGACCAACCTCGGCTAAAAAGCCATCTACTGGGCCCAAATAATGTACTCCTTAGATTGCTTGAGCCATTAATATACATACATAGTGGCATTAATGCCCCAACTCCAACGTTTGGCTAATGTTCTGAACAGTGGCACCGCACTTACATTGGGTATCCAACGGGTCTATAAAACCCCATTTCACTAAGTTGACGTTGCAGTAGCTTAATGTTCACAATTTTAAACCTAATTTTATTGTTTTTAGGGACCTGGGTAGAAATCCGACGATTTTGAGTATTGAGGATGGTGTAGCGCATATATGCCGCGGCAATGGTTCAATATTACACCTGTCTATTGCCGCATTTCCTGAAAAGTTACTAAAACACGTTGTTGCAAATATGTGGCAGCCAGCACTTCAGGTGAGTAAATCCTAACTAATACCTTATACATGCGAAAGTGAGTTTGTTTGTGTTTTGGTTTAATTCATCTTCACGTATTAACACCTGTATGGATATGGATGAAACTTGCTAGCTTTGCTTGTAGCTAGTTTAAAACAAGCAATTTTGTAAAGATTTTCATACTTACTGTTTGGTATTAACCCTACGAAATATTTTAGCTCTGTCGCACCGTTGAAGATGAGACGCTCTGGGCGTGTCTCGCGGTTTTGGCTTGGCAGCATCATCAATTACCCGTGGCCGAAGAGGCGTTTGCTTTAATACGCCAATATCACCAAGTCTGCTATATTCAACATCTAAGAGTAAGTACCTACCTACAAAATCTAAATGGGTAGGTATGTGATAATCAACTAGACTTTGCTATGACTTTATCTGCTTTTTCCTACAACGAGATATAAAGGTTATTTTGTGGTTTATTCCTTACTGTAGATATAATGGCATTTTTTTCTTTTCAGAGTAACATACCGGAAAAACTGACGACTAATTAGTAGATTTATTGACTACAGTAATATAATAGTTGTATAAATTACGATGAATAGAATTTTGTTGATTTTAAAGTTATATCTAACGGTACCTAGTAGGTACCTAGATTTCCTGGTAAGGTAATAGATTTCAAGAATCAGGTTTAAAATATTTTAAACGGCTCTGATATTTTTCTACAGTACTTACTTCCTTGGCATACCTACCTAAGAAGTAAATTTTGACATACATCAAGACTAAATTTTTATGTTAATTGTGTAAAGTGTTTTGCCGCTTGGATTTGCATATCCAAACAAATATAAGTATCTACTTACCTAGGCCTATTTGAGCCAGTAAATTCACTAAGTACCTACTAAATATAGTAATTTGTTAGAGATGAATTAATTAGTACCTACCTACCTACTTTTTCAGATTCGAATGTTGTTATTATTGTTAAAAAGAAATGACTTAAGTAAGTTGTTTTGTAATAAATTGCATAAATCAGCAGGGGTTATTTTACTAACACGAGGTCAACCAATCGTCAGATCCATCGCATACCTGCGTGATAACGTAAAATAAACAAAAGCAACTTTAAGAGATTCATCAAAAAAAAAAATATAAATGATTTGGATAGACAACCTCTATCTACACTCATACCAATATTGCAACCAAAATAATAAAACCTCATTCGGTTTCCCAACACTATCTAGTAATTTCATTCAAGTTCATGTTGAAAATTCAATCAAAGTTCAGTATTCGTTCCGTTCTTCGTTCAAGTATCCATCCATTCACTCATTCAGTGTTTCTGTAAACGTGACTTCTGGCGAACGTGCTTCATGCGCGCGCTCTGACGTTATTTACTTCGATACTAAACAACATTTCGTAAACAATATATTTTACCAGTCAAAGTTGTTACTATCACTAAAAGTTTATTAAATCCGCAGCAAACATTCATTGTATGTAGACTTTCTAAGACAGCAATGCGTACAGCGACGTGCCCTACATTAAAACATAGGTTACCGAAAGAAAGTTTAAAAAAAGTTTTGTTTTATTGTGTGATGTGAAAATGTGGAAGATGGGTGTTTTGAAGGTTGAAATAGTGTTGTTACTGAACTTATTTTTGGTTAGTGGGGACGTGAATAATAATGATGTGAGTGAGCATTCTTTGGAGTTGACCCAGTCCTTGAACTTGGCGCGGCAAGAGTTAATTCAGGAGACTTGCAGACGTTTTCCCCCAAAGTACGGGTTAGATGAGCTTCCTCCGAGTCAACTGGAGCATATCTTAATAGATGAGGAACACAAACTTCTGTACTGCTATGTGCCAAAGGTGAGTTTTTCAAAGTAAACCAGATTTTCGTACCTGCATAATGTCATTGACATAATATTCCTAAATTAATAATTCCCACAAGCTTACCACAAATTTTTGGAAGATGTCCATAAACATAATACATAAATTCTTGTATTATTTATAGATTGTCATTCGATTTTCTTAGCTCACTGATATTATAATTAATTACTTCCTCAAGATGATCTTGGTTTCGCAACATTTTAGTGAAGCAGCTGACTTGAGTATGTAACTAGGTACCTATTTGACCTTTTTTTTGTTAAATAATAGGTAGGTTACATAAGTTTGTCATGTGCTTATCAATATTTAGGTATATGTAGTCATTTACATCACTTTTAATATTTTACAAGATAATTAAATTTTATACCTACTTTATAATATTCAAGGCTTTTGAATTCCAAAATATGTTTACACAAAATCCACTTATATTATACTGATAACAATATCTGCTTACTGACATGACTACCTTTGAAAAGACGGTTGGAGTGTTCGTAACGAAGGCACAGGAAAAAAGACAAAATTTTAGCCAAAAACAATTTTTTTCGCAAATCGTTTATTTTCTCGATTCTATCGTATACCTATAACACCTAAAAATAAGGCGAAAAGAATCTTGGTGATTTTTGTCTCCGACCAACCGTTGTCGTAAAAACGATGTCGAAGGCGAAGGGATCGGTACAAAATGCAATATTCCTGTACTAAGACAATTTAGGATGCAAGAGCGAGCGAAGCGAGCTCGGGACTTACCGCCACATGAAAAACTAAAAAGCGAAATTTGTACGGCAACAATAATAAACGCAACGCCATCTATCCTGTCAGCGACGAACTACCAAAGTAATCCTGGATCGCGCAAGCAAAGTTCTCCGTGCGATTTTAATATATACAACAGTCCGAATATCAACTATGGGGTAGTTGCCCACTAGACATAACAACCGTCTGGTCCGAGGATTCTTCCTTTTCAGTGGAGGTATGCAGGACTTTACTCTCTGTACCGCATACCTCTATACTGGTGACCCTCGACAAAGAACGTCAGCGCAGCCTTCGTGCAGCCATCTCATCATGACGTCATCATCACTCATCCTGCCCTGAGCTCTCGAGCAGCGAGTCATATAGCCAGCCAGTACTCAAGGCTTCTACGGGTATCCTGACCACCAGCATGCAGCGGACGCGCATTCCTGGTCAGCATCCTTAGCCTCTCATCATCCTCAACCTCATCAGCGACCTGGGCAAGCACACTGCACCTTCGGCCAGTCACATGAAGAGCCATGAAGAACCTTTCCTGGTCGACCTCAAGCAGTCACGTCACTACGTCGCTCAGCTCCGACCCACTGGAGCCTGCAGCATCATCCCGACTCACTAGGATGACGCACCTCACTGGGTCACCGTAGACATTTCCGACTCACCGAGAACTCTGTGACTTACGGTTCCGACTCACTGGAACCAACCTTCCACTGGCCTGGCAAGCATCTCAAGATGTACGGACGACTCATCCACTATTGACCGCCGGTCTCCGGAGGAAAGTGATGTAGCGGCCGCCATCAATGCCACCACATGAAAAACTAAGAAGCGAAATTTGTACGGCAACAAAAATAACTGCAACGCCAGCTCCTGTCAGCGACGAACTACCAAAGAAATCCTGCATCGCGAAAGCAAAGTTCTCCGTGCGATTTGAACATATACAACAGTCCGAAATTAGCTATCGGGCAGTTGCCCACCAGACACAACAACCGTCTGGTCGGAGGATCCTCCCATTTTTCAGTGGAGGTATGCGGGACTTTACTCTCTGTACCTCATACCTCAATAAGGGCACCCCGACTCGGACTGGTTAGGTAAGGTTAGACCTCCCTGTATGGGGCCCCGATCTGGGCGGCTGACCTAACGGCCAGCACCATCACTGTTCTGCGGAAGCCGCAGAGGGTGATGGCCGTCAGAGTCATCAAGGGTTATCGCACGGCTTGTGCACGGCGCATGTGTGTGTGCTTGTGCATGTGTGTGTGGCCGGATCTCCGTCGTGGGACCTGGAGGCAAAAGTGCTCGCGTCATTGCACCGGTTATGCTATG
>NDFZ01004833.1:45539-160230 GCA_002192655.3 Mamestra configurata
ACGGCATACGCTTGCAGAGTGTGCAGCTTGGGAGGAGCCGCGCCGTGCCCTCATCTCTGTTGTAGGCGGTGACCTCTCGCTGCCGGCCGTAGTCCATGCTATGGTCGGCGGTGAGGAGTCCTGGGACGCGGTGGTCTCCTTCTGCGAGACAGTTATCGCGCAGAAGGAGGCTGCGGAAAGGGAGAGGGAGATCACAACCGCTCTCCCTGCCCGCAGCAGGCGCATCGGGCGTCGGAGGAGGGCATACGCTGCCCTCTTCCGGCCCCCCTAACTAGGTCCAGGGGCCGCGGACTTGGGGATGTACGTTGCCCCCCATTCATTCATCTGGACCCGAGGAGGCGGCGCGTTGTGTTCCCGTGCGCCTCTCTTTGACGTAGTGGGGGGAGTCAAACACCTCACTACCCCCGCCGACGCGAGGTGGCACCAGCCGGGGATTACTGGAGTCGCATCTGTTCCCGTGATCCCCGGCGTAGGTGGGAGATGGAACACCGGGGTGGTTTTAGTCAGTAAGAGTCTGACAGACCCCTCCACTCGCCCCAGGGTGGAGGATTTCCATGAGGATTTTCCCCCGACATCAAAAAAAAAAAAAAAGGTCTATGTCAGTGACCTTCGGGATTTTGACCTCAAGGACAATGACCTGAGGTCAAGGTCAATATTGAGGTGTCCAATGGTGTTCCCCCCTCCCCTACTACTCCCACATCCCAGCGGGTCCCGAAGGCTCGATTAGGCCATGGATTATGGTGAAGTCTATTTTCATAGTGCCCCGTTTCATATCCATTGACCCAATATTTACTTATTAACATGACTAGCTAATTTGAAAAGACTACAAAAAGTCAAGTTGAATTCTTAGTTGTTGGACTGGCCTGTTGGTCGAGTGGTTAGTGACCCTGACTGCTTAGCCGGAGGTTGTGGATTTGATTCCCACCCAGGACAAATCTTTGTGTGATGAGCATGAATGATCATTTGTTCTGTGTGTGGGTGTTATTTGCCTATAATATGTATTTAGAAATATATAAGTATGTTTATCAGTTGTCTGGTTGCCATAGTACAGGCTCTGCCTAGTTTGGGATTGGATGACCGTGTGTGAGTTGTCCCAGGATATATTATTATTATTATAAGTAGATAATATGTTTGTCCATCAAGAAATAGTCTGAGTAAAAAAAAAGTTTGGCTGATATTATTTCAATTTAGAATTCATCACTCCACACTCACTTCCTGCTTTATTTCCATTTAACCATTCCAAAATTACCATTTTTTTTAAAGTTAAAACTTTTTTTTATGCAGGTGGCCTGTACCAACTGGAAGCGGATCCTTATGATACTGGCTGGCAAATGGAACAACACAGATGTGTTGTCTATAACAGCAAGTATTGCCCATACTCCTGGAATGTTCCGGAACATGAGCACAGTCAGCCGACCAGAAAGAGATTATATGTTGGAGAACTATCATAAGATGGTTATAGTCAGAAATCCTTTTGAAAGGCTGCTATCAGCTTTTAGGAATAAGCTGGAGGGTGATGCTCCTAGTGCTAAATATTTCCAGGTGAGTTTAAAACAACACTCATTTATTATGAAGTCAAAGTCAAAGACAAAAGTCAAAAGTTTTATTCCAATTAGGCCATTAAAAGGCTCTTTTGATTGTCAACATTACAGTTAAAAGAATACATGTATAAAAATAAAGCAACTACTGTCCATTCTCAAAGGTAAGATTCTTATGGAGAAGAACGGACAAGAAACTCAATAGTTACTCTTTTCAAATAAAAGTTTTACAATAAATGGTACTCACATATTTACAAATATTGCAAACAATTGATTTTACAGTGTGTGAGTTATTTAATAGAAAAATAAAATAAAAAACAAAAAAAAAATACACAAAAAAGTACATCTGTATAATTAAATACATTATGCCAACCAGATTGACTTATTCTACACTCTTGATTGTCCTATGGAGCAGGACCAGCATGTTTCCAAGCATTTTTATCCTGAATGTTATCGTCTAATTTGTAATTTGCTTGTTTACAAAGTGTGCTTTTAATATAACTTTTAAATTTTCTTTCATTTAGTTCTAATATGTCACAAGGTATTTTGTTGTACATTTAACATAGCACCCCATGAAAGATGTTTGTATCTTAGTTAATCTATAAAATGGTTGATCTAATTTATCTTTATTTCTAGTATTAAAATTATGTCTATCACTATTTTTACTAAAGAGATAAATAAATTGACTAGGGACTGTCATAAAAATAGGGAATGGCAAAAAGGTTCATAATAAGTTCTTGATAATCTTAGGTAAGTATCATTTTTGAAATTGATATAGTAAGTGTAGACTAAATAGGCCCTATTACAGGTCTGCATATTTATTGCCTAGCTTCATAAATTAGTTTTGATTAATGCTTGTCTGTCTTGTTTCGAAAATAAATATTTATTAAGTAGTTGATTTTTCAGACTGCTTTGTGTCAGTACCTAATTAATTTAGGTTTATTACTATAATTGTAATGCAAGATGCACAGAATGGATGCACCCATTTTCTTTCTACAGCCTATTAAATTAACAGTAACGGACTGCACTTTCACTTCTCCACGAGTCATGCACACTAATATTACCTACAGATTAAAATAAATAATAAGATAAACTCATATCAAAATCATTTGACACGCAATTCAGTGATATCACATGCATCAAAATATGTCTACTGGAACAACATATTTTGATAAATTAAAGAAGTTTGTAGATAAGCATTGAATTTCGAAATTATTAGGTACTTGATAATTTAGCTAGTTGGAAGCAGTTGCTGCTTGTTTAATAATAATAAAAATAAGTGTTTTCTTAGGTTTGGATTTCGGAGCCCTGCGGCCCTACTATGACGTGCTAATGCCATCCAATTCCGATGATGTAAACGGGATAGTGCTATTCGCTATGTATAGCTCCGTCTTCCTCTTAGAGCGGAATCATGATCGTTTAAGACTTCATAGTAGGGCCTCTGAATATGAAATTACAAAATTACGTTACGCAATCTGTAAAGTAGGTAAAAATAGAAGAAAAAGCAAAAAATAATTATATACAAAGCTTAATATTTCCTATAGTCTTCATTAATCAAAAAAATGTACAACATGCTCGGAATGATAACAACCAATTCACTACATTACTACCTTACGTAGCTATTGTACATTGGCATTTAGTTCCCAGATCTATGGGACCGCCTGCCGGAGTTGCGGAATTGTTCGAAAGAGTTACCGCGACCCAGGAGGGCTACTCTAAGCCCGGAGTCCGTAGTTTTGGGCTTAGTTGCGGGATTCTAGTCCGTATCATCTAACCACTAAGAATGAATAACAACACGATTTGACAGTTACTGTCAAATTGTGTTTGACAGTTACTGTCAAGTCGTGTTTGACCGAACTAATCGTAAGTCCGTAAGTGAAACGGACTAGAATACGCCCCCAACTAAGCCCGAAACTACGGACAATGGGTTTAGAGAGTAGCTCCCCTGGAACGCAAAGGACATTTGAAGGAACACGGGTGGGTTTTAGTCAGTTCGAGTTTGATACTCTCTCCCGCTCCGCCCAGAGCGATAGAAGTTATTTGATGATTTCAAATCCACAAAAAAATAAAGATGTATAGGACCGAAGCCAAATTAATAAATGAATTAGGTATGTCAACTTCTTAATTGCCGAATGAAATAAAACTGTCCGCTAGTTAAAACGTGTCTTAAAACAGACGTAAGATTTTTTTCAAAACAATGGTCATAAAACGTGTTTTAATTTAGTTTTTGCTTAGCCTGCATTACGTAAAGGATTCGAAGTAATTTGTGGATATTGCGACGCACAGAGGCCCTACTATAAACTCTAAAAACGATCATGATTCCGCTCTAAGAGGGAGACGGAGCTATACATAGCAAATAGCCCTATCCCGTTTACATAGCACGTCTACTGTGTGCTAGAATTATTAGAAAACTAGAATCAATAGCGCCATGGCGTAGTTTTTCCCAATGACTGATTTTAGAACAGCATTTAAAACATTAAAATATAATCATATCACCCTACGATAAAACTCCTTTATCGGCTGTGAAAGTTCAATCTAAAAACCAAAGGAAGGGTATGCGAGGACATCGATGGATGTAGAGGGGATCATCCAGATTTCCAGATTTTTGCTATTCATGTGGCGTACGAGCTGTTTGAAATGCAGCCTTTCAAACCCTTGACTGTTGCTCAAAATGTCCTTATGCAATAACCCAAGCACTGCTCAAAACCTAGTCTGATCCAGCCCGCCCCTAGCTGTCCTCCCCCCAGCGACGCCCTAAGCCGAGGCCCGTACCCCACAGGGGGTGCCCTTAGCGTGTAGTCGCTTAGTTTGTAATTTTTTTATAAGCCCTGGCTGGAGGCTTTAATATTATATTAAGGCCACCACAGGCAAGCCCGGTTAAGCAGTCGACAACCTCATAGGTTGAACTGCGAGTCGCCACTCACAAAAAAAAAACTGCTCAAAACTATGGCTCAACAAATCCAACACAAAGACTTCCCACTCGATCACAGCTTTTGCAGATGATTTTAGTAAAATACCTTAAAGTATTGGAATATTTTGTTCCCAAGTTCTAAGTTACAAATAAAACAACACATTGAACAAACTACAAAACATCAACTGATAGGAACGTCCGCTTTAAACCGTAGATACCATTGCAAAGTTTTATTTTTAATTTAAAATGATAATTAGTACTGTTTGTTTCTCTTCTCGACTTTAGCACACTAAACACATTAGTTTACTTTTGGATTCGGTGTAGGCCTTCTAATGATCTATTAACGTCCGACTAGCTTTATGCTTGTAAAACTTGCGGGCCTGGTTTTAAAATATCTAACGAGCACTCCGGTGTTAACGTACAAAACGCAGCTTATACAAAAGTTGTGTTAATGGATTCTGGGGTGAACTACGTGGCCATCTTTATCTTGTACAAGCAAACTGACGAAGACAGCGCAGGAATCTTCGAAATTAAGGATGAGAAATCATCAAATGACTTCTTCCGCTCTGGGTGGAGCGGAAGGGCGTGTCAGACTTACTGACTAAAACCCGTCCGTGTTCCTTCTAAAGCCCTTTGCGTTCCAGCGCCGCGGTGACTCTTTCGATCAAATTCCGAAATCCTGACAGGCTCTGGCCCTAGCGGCCCCGTCTCCTATGCTGACATCTCTTTGAGGCGCGCGTAGAACACAACACGCCATAGACCCCGGCCTGGTTGTGACCGGACAGCGAGCCACCCAACACTCGCCATCCGCAGGCCCGATCGCAGGAATCTTGCACTCCAAATTTAGCCCGTTCTCAGATGTTGAGATCACTAGAAAAGCAACATCTTTTTCCAGTAATTTCAACATCTAACATTTGCTAAAAAAGCCCACTTAAAAGTGGATGTTAGTGTGGTGTTCTTTTTGTAGTCTATTTGTCATCTTACTATCTTAAATTTCACTGAAAAAGACCCCTACTCCCGTGAGTATGCTACCTTTATTTCAGAGCCTGATAGAGGTGGTCATCTTGCTTCTTTTCCCTATTGACGGTAAAATAATCGAGAAGAAGAATGTCACCAGTAATATTCCTTTATACTGCGATCAGCAGTCCTTTTGATTCTATCCTACTTATAGCATAAAATCCCATCTGGAACGTGCATTTGGCTTTTCAGGAGAAAGCACAGCACTAACCTGTGGCCGGTGTCATGATGTTATCAAATGTTACAAACTTCTTATTTTATTACTATTGATGGCTCGCGTTCATCACCAATCACCCTTTGAGGGAGGCCTATGTCCAGTAGCTGACGTCTTTCGGCTGATATGATGATGATGATGATGGCTCGCGTTTGACCACAATTTCACCTGAACGAAGATGTGGTCGACGAACAGTTTATGCAAACGGGTGGTATGTCCACCAAGAAAAAACCCACTAACCATAAAAACCCACCAACCATAAAGAATAGAACATGGGTTATCCAAACTTTACAAATGTCAACTGTTTCGATTACCTTCTCAAATATTCCACCCGGCCTTGCGGTTTTTTTTGTACGAATTGATAATAATTTGGTCGTCATTAAAGCTCGTTGACTTTTGACGTTGATCATTGATAATGGTAGCTATAAAGTATCCATGAACTTAGTTGGCGGGATCATATTTGTAATGTCTATATAGACGGCCTTTCATTTATTGAACTGTTACTACGTATTATCAGACGTAAGAGGCGAAAACTTAAAGACTACAAAAAAAAAGAATGTGTAGTTTTTCCTTGTATGTCGAATATTTTGTCTCTGAAAAGTATAATTATGTAGTTTGTTGCGCCACTAAATTAACTTCGCAAACGCTTTATTTTTTATTGTCTAGAAGCTTTTTTTTTTTTTTTTTTTTTAAGGATGGGAAAGCATCATATGACTTCTTCCACTCTGGGTGGGAGCGGAAGGGCGTGTCAGACTCTTACTGACTAAAACCCATCCGTGTTCCTTCTAAAGCCCTTTGCGTTCCAGGGCCGCGGTGACTCTTTCGAACAGATTCCGCAACCCTGGCAGGCTTTGGCCCTAGCGGGCCCCGTCTTTTATGCTGACATCTCTTTGAGGTGCGCGTGAAACACAACGCGCCATCGACCCGGGCCTGGTGGTGATCGGACAGCGAGCCACCCAATGCTCGCCGTCCGCAGGCCCGCGCCTACGGTGGCCGGGGATCGCCCTGCGACTCCCGACGCCCGGGGCGTCTTCTCCTGTTGCGGCGGTTGGGGCGAAGGCCTTGCCTTTCCCTCGCGCGGCCCTCCTCCTCCTTTGCTAGCATTACTGCTTCGCAGAAGGAGGTGACCGCTTCCCAAGCCTCCTCGCTCCGGACCATGGATTCAACCAGGAGTGTCTAGAACCTTCTTACCATATTTTGTACGAAAATAATTATTCACGTCCGCAGAATTAAAGGGATCTGGTTTATTTTTGCAACTCTGTATATATCCATTATTGTAATCCTTACTAATCAAGTCCACTCTTCACAGAATCGTGTAGGAAGACGCATCATCAAGGCATACCGCGAGAACCCATCAAATGAATCCCTGGAATCCGGCAATGACGTCACTTTCAAGGAGTTTGCGCTCTTCCTTACCAACCGCTCCAAGGAGATGGCCGATGTTGTGAACAACGAACATTGGCAGCCCATCACCAACCTGTGCCATCCATGCCTAATCAAATACACTTTAGTTGGTAAGTCATTAAGAAATATTTCATTAATATAGGAGGTTCTGATGAAAATTTTGAAAAAGGTTGCCTTAAGAAACACAGTTTGAATATCTGAAGGCGATGGCCTTCAGATATTCAAACTGTGTTTCTGCCGTTACTCATTCGTTTCATTGAAAGTTTTACCGCCGGTTTATACTGCATGTCTCTTTATTGTAATGGAATTACATTGATGGGCACCGTGTGATAATTTGCTCATAATATCATACCGCAAACACTAGTTAGTCCGAGCTTAGAGCTCATGGCATTAACATTTAACCCTTGAGGGTTCACGCCATTGAGGGCAATGGCCTATAACGATGTTCCATAACTATCATTACAGAGTTCAAATGCTTAGAGATTATAGTTTTTTCAAGTGCAGAGTAAAGAACTTGACAGGTGAAGAGCTTTCCTTAACGAGTTTTATTTATAAACGTGTCAATCATTTCAGTGTGGCTTGAGACTGCCACAGTATACAATTTGTGGTTTAATTTGCTTATGGCACTGTTTGTGGGCAAGCGGTTAAATTTAGTGAAACGTGGACATAAAATAAATTCCAAAGTTGGCAGTCTTGCAAGTAACGAGTTGGATCTGTTGTAATATGTGCGCAGAAATCTTGTAATCCATGGTTTGCTTTTGGTTTTTTACCAACAACTAGAGTCCCTATAAAAAAAAACAACGGGTTGCACTCCGGGAGTGCCGGCTGAAGTGAAAACTTATTTATTTATTTATTCAAGAAAGTTACATGGAAAAAAATACACATTTCATCTGCCAAACTGCTGTACAGTTTGTCGGCAGTGTTCTCGTGGATACAGTTTTATAATATACTTGACCATTAACGTTGTGCATTTTTGATATTTTGGAACGGTTAGAGAATAATTTCGCACGAATTGCTTTAATTATCAGTATAAAAGTACTATCATTTATGTAGTAAAATACAATATTCAATTATTGCTCTATCGTACACAAACATGACAATTTATATTACATGAAAAATTTAACACTTCAGGACTTTCCCTCCTTCTTACGAATTTTCGATCAGGTCACGTGTCCTGACGCGAGTTTAAATTTTTTTACCCATCCCAAAAAGTGCACAACGCCGCCAAAGAAGTTTTCACTTTTCAAAAATAATCTGTATAATTGACGTTCAAAAGTGCCTTTAAATGGTCTAGTTGAAACAAGTGAATTGACATACCAGATCGTCACTTATTTTTCTGTCCAACGGTCCGTGCAAAATTATGTAAGTACTACGTTGCCAAATTATGGGTAGAAAACATTTGTTTTGCTATTCGCAACGTCGCGTCGTAACCGATGTCACTCAACTTGAAATCAGGGGCCCTACTATGAAGTCTTAAAACGATCATGATTCTGCTCTAAGAGGTAGACGGAGCTATACATAGCGAATAGCACTATCCCGTTTACATAATTGGAATTGGATGGCATTAACACGTCATAGTAGGAAAAAAGAGGAAAAAGGGGAAATCATCAAATGACTTCTTCCACTTTGGGTGGAGCGTGTCAGACTCTTAATGACAACCCATCCGTGTTCCTTCTAAAGCCCTTTACGTTACAGGGCCGCGGTGACTCTTTCGAACATATTCCGCAACCCTGGCAGGACGTCATACTAGGGCTGCTGATCACATACTCACCAAAGAACTATTCTTTTTAGTTTCTCAGGCTTATGTGTCAGTAGCTATAATAAAAGCTCAGGTTTCCGAATGATACAGACTTCTCTCGTGTTAATAATAAGGCTCACGTGCCAGCATCAAAAGCAGTGTATTATAATAACTTACATCACGTTGTAATTCAATACTGTTACTATGTTTCTGCGAATCACTGTCAATCATTATTATGCAGTGTCACCCAGACTGACGTAGACCCCAATTTAGTATAGGTAGTGCATAGTGGTGCTGTTTGTTAAATAAACATGACATAATGTCATAGTCAACCATGAACAATATTTTTGCCGCTCTGATCAAGTTAAATTAGTCATTCGGCTATAATTGCTAAAATAATGTGTTGTGATGAAATAGAGCGAGGGATTACCTCAATTTTTAAGACAATTTCATTTGCTTAAAATCTTGTCTACCATAGACACATACGTCGGAATTGAAGACTTTGTACCTATGTTTCGTCCGGACACAAAATCTTGCATGGGTGTTATTCGAGTACCTATGAAACGTTGACAAAATTGCAGTTACATCATATTCATTGTAGTTAGCAGCGCAGCACGTTTTCATTGGCCTAAATTTACTATTTTAGACATGCGTCACGGTCCTTTTATAGTTATTATTTTCATCTTTACATTTCTATCTTTACTGATGGCTGCATGGTCGTGCTGCATAAAATAAATGGCGACCTTGATGTTTATTGACGGGGTGTAGACAAAAAGTTCAGCTTGTTCTTGTCGACGATTCCCAAACCACAAAGTAAGTACTAATCAGAACCATTGAACGTCTTCATGGGCTTGCGCAAGCGCAAGCCTTCGTAGTAGAAAATATTCAAATAAAATGATCCTACTTAAAAATCTAGTCTCCAAATCCAGTAGTTAGTGCAGTACCACTGGGTTATTCAAAGAGTTGGCCTCTGTTTTTGACAGAAGCGTTTTCCACCGATTCATTCAACTTATATACCCAGTATTCAATAATTAAAAATATTTTTTTTTTTTTTACAATAAAATACAACCGACTTCCAACTAAAAACACTAAGTATGAAATAACTTTAATTTCGGTAGTCGGTGTTTTTCTTCGTTTTTTGACACCGACTTCCTAAATTAAAGTTATTATAACTGTAGTGTTTTAAGTTTTTAGTGGACACCAATATAATAACGCATAAGCCTACACGTCTTGGACGACGTCATTGTCCAAGTACTCAAAAATTACATTATCCAAGGAACCGAAAATGCTCATAAAATAAAAACTGAGCCAAACTTAATTAAATTTACGGGACCAAATGACAAGTATACCGCATCTAACTAAAAAATAATCACAAAAATCGCATCAGACACCTCGGAGTAATCTTTGTTTAACCTTTACAACGCCAGAGCCAGAACGCATTGGCGTACCCCCGACGCCAAGCCACAAATTCGCCGTACTTTTTGCCACATATTAGTGACGTTTGGCGTACAGGGCACGCGCTTACTTGTCATGGATACGTGACAATGGCGTTTAAAAGGTTAAATATGTTTTTGTTTTTTTATTTTATTTTTTTTTTATTTTTTTTACACCACATGAATAAAAAATAAAAATAAAATGTATACCAACCGAATAAGAGGTTCTAAAAAAGGCGGAGGTTCTCAACCTCCTCCTTTTTTGAATGTCGGTTAAAAAATGAAACCCTCACATAAACATTTCATGGAGCTTAGAATTCTTATCTTCTTACATACTCACATAATCTAAATACATACAATACGTCTCTTGAGTCTGTACGTACTTTGGGGATTTCAATGTTATAAGCTAACAATGATTCGTTATGAATGGTTGGTACCATTCATATACTCTTCAATTTATTTATAGTAGGCGCCAGATAAATGTGGAATAAAGTATATTGACCTTTCCCTAATAACTGTTCATAGGTACCTGAACAATTAAATATGAATCGTTTTTCATTATTAGACAATGTTAAGGATCACGAGAGATGATGATTCGGGACAGCTTTGTGTCATTAATTCCGTTTTTCAAATTAAAAATGTCAATAATTGTAGGTGGGTCAATGACCGTTATTCCACGATTATCTGGCGCCTACTATAGTAAACGCATTTTAATCTAGGTCTATCATACACTAGTTTATAGATATCCTGATTGCTTACTCGTAAAGTTTATTAGATTAGGTAAGCGGAAAACGCATGACTATAAAATTAATTTGACTATCAGAATCACAACGTGTGTTAAGCTTATCTTCTTGATTATTAATTCTATCTAGTAAAATACGAACTTATTTCACCCGCGTACTTCCCGTTCCCGGGGGAGTACGGGGATAAAATATAGCCTATGTTACTCGCTGATAATGTAGCTATCCATTGCTGAAATAATTTTTCAAATCGGTCCAGTAGTTTTTGAGTTTATTCATTACAAACATACACACACAAAAGTACAAATGTTTCCTCTTTATAATATTAGTGTAGATTAGGGCTTACGTCATGGGTTTGGGAATGAATCAGACGTAAAAAAAATCAGGGCTCAATGTTTTTATTTTCGATGTTACCAGGACCACCCAGCATTGATGTCTCGAGGGCTGTGTTTGGTATAAACTAGCAAAATTTTTGGCAGATGCTGTCAAACTTGTGACATATTACTGTATATTCTCTTTCACAATCACAATATGCTATGTCAGTGTCCCACTCCGTTTTAATCATGCCATCGTTTCCATGGTCTCCCTCTTTTTTCACATCACACTCGAATCTTATCTCTTATTTCTAAGCTTCGCATTCCCATATCAAGAAAAGAGCTGTTAACAAAATTCACGAGTTATTGAATATCAATATATCATCATCATCTGCCTAGCCTTTTCCCAACTATATTGGGGTCGGCTTCCAGTCAAACCGGATTCAGCTGAATACCAGTATCTTACGTGGAGCGGCTGCCTACCAGACCTCCATAACCCATTATTTGGGTAACACGGTACTCCTTGGCAAGACTGGTTTCAGATTATCTGGCTTCTGGCTTATTCTGGCCCAAGATCTACAAATGACAGCCGGGACCCGTTGGTCCCGGCTGTCATTTATAGATCTTTTTTCTTGTCTTTGTAGATCTCTTCGGCTTAACGTGCTTTCCGAGGCACGGAGGAGTCGAATATGTAGGAATAAAAATTGATTAGATCTTTAGTGAAGAAATAGTCTGAAGAAGAAATACGCCATTCGCCATGTGAATGTGACACAAGTTGACGGTCCGAAGATTAAATAGACAGGTGGATTTTGAATGTTCGTGCGTTACATGATACATTGATAAAGCTAATCTTATTATATTTATCTAAAGCTATGCCTCAGCTGTTGATAAGACATCGAAGGCTCCCAATATATTATTTGATTTCTCTTTTTTAGTTCTGCCAGTACATTGCATTTACAAATTTCTCCGGGACCAGCCAGTCATTTCCGATTCTTTAAATGGTTGTAATTTAATTGAACTATTAACAGGACTCACAGAATCATAATGTCTGTTATCTCTACCATTATTATTATGTTTTGAGTAATTAATCTTAATGCAGTTGTAATACAAGTAGGTGTACATAATTAGTACTGTGATAAGCTAAATCAGTGGACCTGGGGTCACCGAGTTACGGGGTTCTATGATTTCCTGTATCATGTAGCCATTTGATGTTCCGCTACTAAAATATAGTATGTTATATGGAACTAGCAACGAGCACCGGCTTCGCACGAGTAGCAGAGCATATAACATAAGCTCCAGTCTGCATTTTTTTTCCGACATCTTAAATACACAAAACTTCAATGATTTGCGCACTTAACCTTCCTCGTGAATCACTCCGTCCATTGGTGAAAATCGTATGATAATCTGTTCGGTAGTTTATTAGTTTATCGCGTTCAAACAGCCAGACAGACACGGCGAAGGGGAATTTATACTATAAAATGTGTAGTGATGTGCGCATGCCATAACATAGTGCGGCTGCGTAAAAAAATAAAAATAAAAACGCTAGCCGCAAGTAGTGTTTTGCTGTAAATTCACAGACAGCAATAGCATAAATCGACCGTGCCCTACCCAATCGTCGATTAACCTATTGACAAAATGCTCATTATGCATAGCGACTAACTAAATTAGAATCAATTGAAATCGAAAACGTTCGACTTTTGAATGAATCAGTAACCACGCCATAAATTGACACAATTTATTTACAGTTATTGCCGTTCAAAGTGAGTGAGGTAATAGATAGTTGATATTATCAGTTGACTTACTTCGCTTGTCGGTGGTACAGTAATTAAAGTAGATTGGCAAATAAATCTTAATCAAGGAGACGAGGAGACAAGTCCTTCGTTAGTTGGAATTGCGTGCTGAAACGACATTAAGGCGGTCTAGCAGTGCGTCAACGTCATTATATGTGATGCTTGTGGAAATTCAATTGCGAACTAATCGTTGATTGGCTTGCAAAAGCCAGTTTTAAAAGGGATGTGTTGTTTGGAAGAACATACTATAAAAATTAATAAACTTCATGCTTGCGTACGATCTTGGAAATAATAATAACGTGCTTCTGAAATTATCTTAGTCGTATAGAAAGAAGGAAGGAAAAAAGCATAGAGATTTTAAATCTAAAGACCGCAACGATCTTTAATTTAATCCTTGAAACCTTGACTAAGCAAAAACACAATGTTTGCGGTTTGTGGCAAACAAGAAACAAACTTATTGACCAATAGAGGAAGCTGACGTGCATGCGAAACGGATGTCGGCGACCCCATAGGAGTGGCGATGGCTAGAGGCTCCGCGTGTCACGACTGCTTAAGACGATAGCTGTACTTAATACTTAGCATTTGTTTTCATTTGCGAAACACTGGGGAATAATATTTTAAAGGCAGGCCCTCAACAAAATTTTGTTAGAAATATCAAACAAAATTTTGTTGTAAGTCCAAGGTTTGGCTATAACTTCCGTATATATCGCAATTTTCCGTGTGACAATTTTTAAGGAATGTGGTCAATTTAGTAATGGAAGTTTGTGTATGAACGTGGCTTTAAGAGGAGAGCAAAGAATCGTTGGATGACTTATGAAAAAAAATGATAGCTAGGAAGTGGGTGAATTGGGTGGCGGACTGAAAATTAATGGGGAAGCCTTATTGCTGCCAATTTGGGGAAGTCAAGGTTGGGTCAAGGTACTCCAATATCTGACAATGTTATCATACCCATTATTTATATCCCCTGAAAGTGTGCACATTTGTTAATCGGTTATGCTGTTTAAATTAAGTAAATAATCTGAACTCATCTCAAATTACCGATTTCTTCAAGCCAATCATTAAGTAGCGAGCCTTTCTTAGATTCGATTCCGAATACTTCTTTATTATTTGCCATTCAATGTGTTGTAAATAGCAATTGATCAATTCAATGAACCGGAGTATACCGCGGTCCATGCAAGTAATTCCAATTCGTTTAATGATACATAATTATTGTGTCTACGAAGTTGCGTCATTAGTATTTAAAATAACAACTTTATAGACAGGTTGTTGAAGCAATAGATTAATAATATAGATTTTTGAAACAGATAAAAATTAATTTGATAAAAATAACTTTATATCTCTTGCGCAGGTGTCGATATTGTATCGAAGCAAGTTGGCTTACTTCTGCTTCCTAGTATTAGAAACCAGATTCTTATAAAGTTAAGGATTCTATAATTTATCAGACCAGTATTTGCATCAATGTGTCGCCTTTATTGGTACCTATTTGTTAAAAATAACTTGGCATCTCTTGCACAGGTGTCTGATAATTGTGTCGAAGCAAGTTGGCTTACTTCTGCTTCCTAGTATTAGAAACCAGATTCTTATAAAGTTAAGGATTCTATAATTTATCAGACCAGTATTTGCATCAATGTGTCGCCTTTATTGGTGCCTATTTGTTAAAAATAACTTGGCATCTCTTGCACAGGTGTCTGATAATTGTGTCGAAGCAAGTTGGCTTACTTCTGCTTCCTAGTATTAGAAACCAGATTCTTATAAAGTTAAGGATTCTATAATTTATCAGACCAGTATTTGCATCAATGTGTCGCCTTTATTGGTACCTATTTGTTAAAAATAACTTGGCATCTCTTGCACAGGTGTCGATAATTGTGTCGAAGCAAGTTGGCTTACTTCTGCTTCCTAGTATTAGAAACCAGATTCTTATAAAGTTAAGGATTCTATAATTTATCAGACCAGTATTTGCATCAATGTGTCGCCTTTATTGGTACCTATTTGTTAAAAATAACTTGGCATCTCTTGCACAGGTGTCTGATAATTGTGTCGAAGCAAGTTGGCTTACTTCTGCTTCCTAGTATTAGAGACCAGATTCTTATAAAGTCAAGGATTCCATTAGTTTATCAGACCGGTATTTGCGCTCAATGGAAGACTGTCGTCTTTGTAAACAAACATTACCTATTTTCTAATGTTAATATTCACGCAAGTATACATTTACCATTACGTTCTTTGGGGTATTACCCACGTTTTCCTGTAGCCTTCACGATGTTTCGTCGAATATTCGACTAATCGTTGACACATATTTGATTATTTATCTTTATGGGTTAAAAGCTGAATCATAGATATTGTAAGATATGTTTAGAGTTATCTTTTTACCGCCATCGCCACCGGTTAGGCAACTGGTATTCATCATTATTTTTTATTAGATATAGCTTCATAAGTAATCGTAAACTGTGTCTTCATTTGTAAAAACATAACAATATACTTGACAACTGACGTAAATACCATAAACCGGTATTACGCATTTTTAGAAATCGGTATAGTAGTTCTATATCTGTTTGTATTCTTATTGTCAAAATAAAATAAGGATGCGTTTACTTGACAGTTGGCTCGACACTGTGGTTTCGATCGAAAATTTTCTTACTGGAAAGATGATCGCTTTCGATTAGGACGACGCCCTCGGACCAAAATATCCTATGCAGCTTTTCCCAATCTGCTTCCATATTTAATCTTCTAGCAGAGATTCAAGATAGTCGTATCGTCACAGACTCCATGATGAAAAATGAAAAAAAAAAAGTTAAATTATAAATCTAAGTTATTGGCATTTTAATTTTATTCATTGACATTTTAATTTTATTATTTTTGATTTTAGTCGTTGACATTTTATATTATTGATAACATGAATTAATTAATATTATTATTAACAATTTTATTATATTTCCTGTCAATTGTAATTATTTCAACAAAGCAATTTTAAATTGATAGAGAGAAGAGACTGTACTTCATATTTATAAAATTAACTAACATATTATTAAGTGCTACTACCTAATATGGACCAAAAGTCGTCTTTCTACGAATATTATTATAATAGAAATCTGAGTCATCATGATGTGTTTTAGCAAAGTAGGTTCGCATTTTTGATACTGTTTTCGAATCCCTTATGGTATCCTGTCTATAATATCTCTCTAACCCCAAGTTAGGAAACCAAGAGCAGTTTGTCTGAAGTGTGTATACTGTACTTAGACAACAGTAATGAGATATTAAGCATACTGTAAATACCATACTGTGTAAATCTCTGTTCGTTAGTACACGTTTATTTATAGGAAATAACATCAACACTATGAGTAAACGGAATAAACATAAGATTGGGCCGTACACACAGTTCTCCTAATTCTTAGTGTAAACAGGATATCGGTACAAATCCTGATATTACAACAAGATTTGAAGCATTTACAAATGTTTATTTTAAAAGTATACTGTTTATTGGTTTACAAATAGGTGTTTGATCTCTTTGTTTCTCAGATTATTCAAATGATTTTTTTGTTGATGCAAGCATCGTTGAAGCGTCATATTTGTTATCGATCCAAGGTTTGGGTCCCGCAAGCTACTATGTTATTAGAATGAGTTAGCAGAATCAAAAATTTAACATTTATCGTAAGAGTGTAGCGGCACATGAAAAACTAAGAAACGAAATTTGTACGGCAACAAAAAGAACTCGTCTATCCCGTCAGCGACGAACTATCAACGAAATCTTGCATCTCGCAAGCAAAGTTCTCCTTGCGATTTGAACATATACATACATACAACAGTCCGAATATCAACTATCGGGCAGTTGATCAGACAGGATCGGGACGGGCGTCTGGTCGGAGGATCCTCCCTTTTCAATAGAGGTTTGCGGGACCGTCTGTACCGCATACCTCCACAAGAGTACCTACTGACATCTATGATACAGCAAACTCATTAAATCATGTCCTCGTAGAAGTTGTTTAATTCTAAAGATAAAAAATAAATCTGACGGGAGTAGGTACTTACTTATCACATTCAGTGTTTTGTTTTCAGTACCTACCTATCTTTGACCCAGAAATATAAAATAACAGACAGCTCAGTAGGTTTTGGATATCTTTATTTCGTATGTGAATATTTGAATATAGGCCGTCCGTGTTGATTGACAAAAAATGGCATTTGAAATGAAGTTAAATGAAGATGGCAATATAAGTAACATGGTTGCGGAATTTGTTCGAAAAAGTCACCGCAGCCCTGGAACACAAAGGGCTTTAGAAAGAACACGGATGGGTTTTAGTCAGTAAGAGTCTGACACGCCCTTCCGCTCCTCCCAGAGCGGAAGAAGTCATTTGATGATTTCCCACCCTTCAAAAAAATTAAGTAACATTTTCTGACCTCTTATCAAATCAATCACGGACATGACTGCATTTGTTTGGTAGTTATACAATGTATGAACCAAAATAATTTGCTACGGAATAATATGTGAACTTGAAATTATTTTGAAAGAATTTCCTGCGCTCTTCCTCCACTGTTTTAGTTTCAAGGTATTAATTACTAACCGGAATGAATACTAAACGAAGTGTAGAATGTAGATTGATCATGATCACTTGTTATATGTATAAGTATAACTAGCTGTTGCCCGCGACTTCGTTCGCGCTTATCCCGTTTTTCCTATTCCCATAGGAATTTTCCGTTCCCGTATAGAATTTTTAAAATCCGGCTGGTAGTTCCAGAAATTAGCGCGTTCAAACAAACAAACTCTTCAGCTTTATTATATAAGTAAGTACTTATAGATAAAAATGCATTATGGACATGCCGTAGCCATATCGTAAAATTGGCCATTTCTTTCAGTAGTCGGCCATTTCATGGAATGATTGGCTCTTATTTCAGTCTGCAGGGTTTAAAGGCACCTAACAAGAATGGGATGCCGGGAGCTTAGTTCGCGCGCTTTGCTCGCTTTGTCTAGCTTCCGTCATCTCCTTCGAACCTAACCTACCCGTATTGGGGTGCTCTTAGTTCCCTGAAACTTAACCAGCCACATCATGAAATGGCCAATTTTACTATGTGGCGACGACAGACACACAAACCACACTATTCAATAGGGAATCTAGAGAAAAGCGGTACTGTTTTCGCTGCTGTGGGATTTTAATGTGTCATATAAAATAGTAACTTCCTTTCTAGGACAGTATTTGCGTATATCAAGTTCAATATTATTTATTTTAACTTCATACCTACATCGCAAAGTTTCAAAAGCCTTAGTAGTTCTCCACTAGCCAACCAAGGTTTTATAGAGAAAAGTAAAAACCGGCCAAGTGCGAGTCGGACTCTCACACGAAGGGTTCCGTACAATAACCCGAAAAAACACGTTTCTTTATGGGAGCCCCTTTTAATTTAATTTAATTTTTATTATTTGTTGTTATAGCGGCAATAGAAATACACACTCTGTGAAAATTAACTGTCTGCCTTCCTATAACGGTTCTTGAGACAGCCAGCTGACAGACAGACGGACAGCGGAGACTTAGTAATAGGGTTCCGTTGGTTACCTTTTGGGTACGGAACCTTAAATGAAGCTAGTAAATTGTAAGAGCCCTTGTCCACGGCCAGGTTTTTTCTTGGGTGACGGAATCCGGCGTTTTGACGGAGACGGATGACGGATGACGGAGACTGATCACGTTTGTCCAATGCGCCCGGATCCGATCCGATCTCGAACGAAACATCACTCAAATGCGGTGTAACTAAGATATCGTGTAATATCAATGGAATGTCAAGTTTATGAAGTAGGTACCTAACAATAACTTTGGTAAGTTAGTTGTACCTACACATGCGAGCAAATTGTTTATGTTCCGTTATGTAACGTTTCGTTACGAATAGCCACTATTCCTTATTGAACGCAAATGTGTGAATTCATAAATAATAGAGGAGTTTCATTGGGGCTACAACGTCGTCCGATATTTGGTCGATATTTTTGTTATTTTTTCTACCCTGTACCTAGAATGTAACAGTGTTGCTATGTTATATTTTAAATAAATAATTTTATCGAATTGATAAAGTCACGCTTTAATGACAACCATTTTAATCAAAAGTCAAAGATCGTAATTGTTCCTAAATGACTCATTATTATTACAATAGAACTTGATGCATTGAAGCTATCGCCTTAGGGAAATTACTGTCATTATCACTTTGCCATATTAGTCTCTGTATGAATGCACAGTCCTCCAATTTGACGTGAATATTTTTCCTCCAGTCCTTGGGTTCCTATCTCGATTTATTTAGGGTTGGCGGAACATTTCTTCTTCTATACAACGTGAAACAGAATAAACGCAATACCTCTTAAGGGATCATTATACTCTTCATTATGAACAACTTTTACTATGGGACCAACACCGAAATCTCTTGGTCTGCAACTGGCCTAAGAATAGGACTAACCTTGAAAATTGGATTTAGCTTTACAATTGACGTGTCACCTTTGTGTACACAAATATTACCCAAAGTGACGCAACTGATAGTGACGTATTATTGACAGATGAAGCGTCAAAAGTTGCGAAAAGGTCTCGTGAAAATGGGGTAATTTTCTGGTCAAAAAATATATTTATAATTTTAAAATAATTACATTCCGAAGAATTTAAGAAAATAGATGAAAATTGATCAGAACCCCTAACCCCACTTATCTCCGAAACTACTGAGCCTAAAATTTGCCTCCTCCTTTTTTTGAAGTCGGTTAAAAATACAAAAAATAGGTACCTATTGATTACAGGAAAACCTTTTAAAAGTCTATAATTCTAAATTTACATAAAAAAAATTATTCATTCGGAACCCTTTGCACGCAAGTCAGACTCGCACTTGGCCGGTTTTATGATTGCGTACCGCGACTTAGTTGGTTTTAGGTAAAAACTCTATCTATTTTCATTTGTATAGTAAACTCCAATGAACTTAGAATCGTTTGAAGATATAATTACGAACAGGTTTGCATTCAAGTGTCCGTACATTGTATGGTTTCATGGTTGGTACAGTCAGCGACAATAAATCGATGAGCAAGTACAAAAATGCTCCTACATCTAAAACATCAATAATCAATTAATCACTCATCAGCAAAAGTATATTCAAGTTTTGTACCATTAACATTAATTTGTTCACCGAATTTTGTGGCCAAAGTTTATTCAATGACTTTTGTTGTTTTAAATTATTGAACACTTTTGGAACTTTTAGATGCTTAACAAATTTTGTCGCTGACTGTACCTAACTTCGTTTTATCCCAGTTTCTTGCAGGTAGGTACTGTTGCTAAACCGCAATAATATAAAGCGTCTAACAGTACACTATAAACTGTAATCAGCAGAATTGAAGCTTCTCTTGATTAACTAAAGCCAACATCAAGGTGGCACTTCACTTGGCGTATACGCATTACCTGGATAATTGAAAATATACCCTAGGGTCATCGAGATAAAGGTCATTTTTTAACCAATTAGTCAAGCTAAATATTTGCGCAAATCCACCAAGTGAAGAGCCACCCTCACATTTTACTCATGTCGGTTTAGACCAATCAAAACTCCTCTTTTCATCTATTAACTTTGAAGAATAGCTAAGTTTCAACCATGATAATATAATTTGGAGACTGCTCTATAATTATGAACGAAAAAATTATGTTGAAGTCTTCTTAAACCTGCAATTTGCAGTAATAAATAACTCTACACCTTATTAAATTCAAATTATTGTATCCATCTTATTTTGCATATTATTTTTTTGGGTATTGCTCAAAGTGGTAGACTATACCTACAGAAAAATGTATTAACATTTTTAAATAAACGAATTTATACATAACTAAACTAACGACAATTCATTAGTTTGGTTGTTATCTAGATCAAAAATATATGCTAAACTGACGAGTAGATTCAATCGTTCCGCTTCCTATCACCAGATATTTTAATTATCCGTTATTAAAAGCTGAAATAGCAAACATATTTTTACTAAGTATAATTTTATGCAGTTTTCCAAAACAATTGACTGGCCTGTTGGTCGAGTGGTTAGTGACCCTGACTGCTAAACCGGAGGTCGTGGGTTCGATTCCCACCCAGGACAAATGTTTGTGTGATGAGCATGATCATTTGTTCTGTGTCTGGGTGTAATTTGTCTATAATATGTATGCATTTAGAAATATAGGTATAAGTATGTTTATCAGTTGTCTGGTTGCCATAGCACAGGCTCTGCCTAGTTTGGGATCGGATGACCGTGTGCGGGTTGTCCCGAAAAAAAAAAAAAAAAAAAAAATTGCGTGCAATTATCAAATTCTTCTATTGTTAGGTTAAGTTGTTTTGAGCATTCATTATAACAGGCCATTTCATGAAATAGCAACTTTAAAGGCACCTAACATGGATGGTATGCCTGGAGGTAAGCTTTAGCTCCCGTCATCCCATTCGTTATCGTCATCCAATTCTTATGATGACATTTTATCCACTAAAAGGCAGTTATGTACTATTAAAGCCTAAATAAGGTGGCAATTTGGTTAGTAGTTCTTAAATCGTACATATTCTCGAAATGCGAAACTGTGGATCTAAGTCTCACGATAGCGCACCGAAATGACATTACAATGTCAATTTTGTCACTGTGATGTAACTAGACTCACGCATATAATAACATGAATAACTTAAGGTTATAGAAATAACAAAAATACTAATGAGGGATTGTCATGCTATTAAAGTCCTTGATTTTTAAACGGTATAGCATTTGCCATTGACAACACATTTAATATTTTCTACCACCTGTATGAAGAATAGCGAGATTAAATTTGCAAATAGCTCTTTAAAATGGATTTCGATCTCCTTAATCTGCCGGGTGAGAACCAACCAAAAAGTTACTCAAATAACAAACATACTAATGAGGGACTGACATGCTATGAAAGTACACTTGACTATTTTTTGCATTTAGCACCACAGACAACGCATTCAAAATGTCGATGAAGATGAAGAATCGCAAATAAATCTAAATGGATTCCGATCTCCCAAATCCGTCGATGCCACTTTGGTGGGAACAAAGCAAAAATTTGAAAGAACAGGTTCCTCACTTTTTGATACTTGATATCACGCGATTGAATATATTAAAAACAAATTGGGGACAGCGAATTACGAACCTCGGATCAACTGTCAAGGTTGGCACGACTCGCGACTGGTTCGCTCACAATGTTCACATCAGTCTTTTGTACGAGCTCAAGTTCTATATCTTAACAATAGACTTGATTCTGAGAGAGACTGGTCGTCGCGGTATTATCAAAAAATATTTTTAGTTCTTCAAATAATGTACCTAGTGGTTAATTTTTTGAGTTGCTATTATGTGTACTTATTAATCCAGCAAGCAATTAAGTACGCCTACATTGTTTACTTGTTCTTGAAGCATACTGGTGGCTTAAGTTAGAATATCGGGCAATTTTTTTTATAAAAGTAACAGCAGCCTACATCTAATATTATTTCTTCCTATGTGTAAACTCTAGATGGGTTGTACATTGCCGACTCTGTTTAGTGTTTGTCTAACATCGGTTAGTATGAGAACATTTCAATCTGTTCGCACACCATTACCTAAGATTTCGAGGCACATATATTACAGTTTATCACTCCATTCAACTGTTAAACGTAAACATAGTGAGGGCATTCAGTCCATTATGTACAATTTGTACATTGGCAATAATTCGATGAAGTAACGCCAGACTAGGGAGTAAAGGCAATTAAGCCAACAGATTTGGTTTAGTTTTCATTTGAGTAGACAATCAACATAAGACTAATTTAGAAATGACGTACACTGTGATTTGATAATTTAAACAAAAAAATCCTGCGTACACTTAGTAGTTCCCGCGTAGTTCCCGTTCCCGTGGAAGTACGGGGATAAAATATAGCCTATGTTACTCAGGGTGAATGTAGCTTTCCAATGGTGAAAGAATTTTTGAAATCGGCATAGTAGTTTTTTAGTTTATTCATTACAAACATACACACACACAAAAATACAAATTTTTCCTCTTTATAATATTAGTGTAGATATAACAAGATGATTATGTGACAAACGTAAAACAAAAATAGGCTTCAGCAATGTAAAAATTTCTAAAACTGTGATTGACGATTGGCCACAAGAAGACATGATACAAATTTACGACTGTCAAGGAATACGTACGTCTGTGGAATGGTCAGAAACTTTCGAATTCAATTTCCCCCCTCGAATTATATTACTTATCGTATATCATCTCGTCTAATTGAGCAACTAGACAATAAAGCAACACATGCTACGAATTTCCTTATTGACCATACTTACCTTTTTTCGACACAGCAGAAGTGATACAAGGTATTAAAATACACCTAGTTCTTTCATAATTGACTCAGTTACAGCCTCCTTGGACACCGCTATCAGATCTTAGCCACCTACTCCTGCACAAATTAGGACCTTCACACGTTCAGGCCTTGCCCATCCTTTTACAATTATTAGTCACTCAGTCTTTATGTCAAGATTTAGGCCGATTTCCATAGAGACGCTTAGAAACATAGTTCTGTTTTAAAAATTGTATAACTATTTTACCATTAGTATGGTTTTTTGTGTCATGGTCATTATTTTTCGTATATTCGTTTCGCTACGATAGCGTAGTTGATATGCCAGTAATTTGTCGGATTTATTGTAACTGTAAATTGTGTTGTGCGTTCTGTTATCTCCCTATAAATCAAGACAAAATATTTCATCGCAAAAATCCCAAATGTCTCGATTACTCCTTTTATTTGTAATCCACACTAAATAAATATTAGACATCAAGTCTTTGATCTTGTACAGCTGTTCAAATCTCCATCCGAAACCAGCAGTTATCAAACATGTGGTTTTTATGCGCCGACTTTTTTGTGCCTTCACCGGAACCTGCTTATGCGGTTGCGTCATAGCTTCTAATATATCGAATGAATTTTAACGATGCCTCCTTTTCGGGTTCGTGGTTCAATGCACCTGAATGTTATTAATTATCTTGTCTGTGAAACTACGTCATTACATTTTGAATTTCATAAATGCCTTCATTCGTATTCCTATGACATATTGCATAAAGTGGTATTTATTTCCATTGCCGTAAGAACTTTCCAGGCTCAACAAAACTGGCTTTCTGGTTTGGGTCTACATGTGACATTGCTTTTATTTGTTCGTTTTGTTGTGGCTCTAAAGTTATGGGACGGAAACCTAGCATTTTGTTTTGTTTCTAAATTCATTCCTTGATTCTTAGAATAATCATCTTCTGCATCAAAAGAAACGTGTTTAAGTAACTTCCAAAAAGTAAACCTGATAGATAACCTCATTATTTATATTCAAGAACGGAAACCCGATTTAAATTAAATGTTTTTTAGTTTTCTCTGTAAGAACGATGGATGTAGACTTCTGTTCTGTTTTTTCATCTTCTATCGTGTACGTTTTACCGTCTTTCTCAGCTATTTTAGTGTTGAAGATGTCCATTTATTAATCTGACTGCCTAATGGTGTCCGTATTTTTACTTTTATAAAATGAGCTTTTGCACTGTTTTCAATTAATCTTTAATGATTTCAAATAAATCTGCACGTCCAATGTTTTTGCTTTGCCCACTCGATTTAAATAGACATACAAAAGTTTTTTGCGTACATTTCATTTATTACCGGTAAGTACAACAAATTATCATTTTATAATTTTCGCCTAGAGATTTTATAAACTATATTTAGTTTTTATACGCAAAAAAGCATAGGCTTCATCCTTTAAAAGCGACCGATACTCACAAACACATGTGACGATTCATTGCGACAACTGGTAAGCCGCGACAGGAATAGTAACCTACTTAGAATTCACAAATATAGAGACAAATATAGCACATACTTTATACTTGCTGAAGTGATCTTGATGCACGGGGCAGCTTCTTTCACGAAATCCTCCCATACTTAGAATATGCCTCTCGTACGTCACTCGCTTTGGAGCTCTAACAACAGCCAATGACTGACAGTATGCCGAAGTAAATACAGGTTCACGTTGCCTTGACCTTTGTATAATTACAACAACCACGCCATCGACGTCACATCACTCGCAATTATGTTGACTATTCTACGTCCTCTCGCCTTATCTGACGTAATAAGATTATGTCCGTTTATTTGATCTTTACTATAAGATGTTGGCTCTTTTGGTTACAATAAGTGCAGTATGAATACAAATAAATTACCACTGGATAAAGATTGTTCCGTGCGTTCTAAGAATATAGCAGGTTCATCTGATTATTTTTCTTAACACTATCCACCGGAGACAAGGTGATTGTAGACGTCTGGACAAATATTATTTTATTACGATCAACGATAAGAAGGAAGCTGGAAAAACAAAAGCTGAAACAATAGAAGATGCGTCAAAAAACAGCTTTAGATCAGCTTTAACAAAAATAACGTCAGCCATAGCATAGCCCGTTATAGTAATCAATTTTCAAGATGTTTGGAAGAGCATAGCAAGCGTGCATTGGCAGATACTAAAAAAAGAACTCACTTCATTATTATCTTCTACACAACTCAAGGCTCGTTAGAATCAGAATTTTCAAGATCGTTTGCTAATACAAAATATATATTGTTGGCTCGGTTTTGCATTTAAATACATAATTCCTGTGTTTAGTAATTAGACCGAATATTTTTGACGTCGGTATCGCGTGTCACAATTCTAGGAATATTTTTAGGCAGTCGCAGCTTGTTGAATGCCTAAGCGTTTCGGGAAGACATTGCCAGACAGAAAAGGAAGGATATATGTGTTTTGCATTAGAAAGAAAAGGATGGAATTATAGCGGTAGAACAAAGTCAGCGGCTTCAAAAGTGTTGGTTATTAAAATTATTAATTTTGTTACAATTTAAAGTTGTACAATTTTAATTAGACCGAACAAGTTGAGTTTTAACGAGCGAAAGACGTGAGACTCGGTTTTATTTTTAGGTTTATTACACAGATTAATGGTCTAGATAACATTTTCTCGTAAACATAGAATCGTGTGTGCGGAGCACATTTTAAATTCAATAAGTTAAAAAGCTGAAAATTCGGTAAACTCTAGTTAGACTCAAAAATAAATTCAATTGAATCGTGAAAAGGCTGTACAGAAAGGCCACTTGATTACTGATTAATTTTGGAGCTACAGTTCACCTTGCTTGGCACAGATTGTTTCAAGCCATCCCCGTATTTCTGAACTACTAACTTGCTCTTGATCAACGATGGCATTATCCACTATGTAAATAACTCGTTCGAAGACTTTTTTAAAATTATGAATGAACCCAAGAACGATCCGAATGTTTATATTATTTATTCTTCAGGTCCTGTCACGAACTGTTTCATTGCTTTCTTAGAAACGGAATTCTAAGGATGCTTATATGTATTTATTATAATAACGGGGAACTCTTGACGCTACGTCCGGCCATATTCGCTTTCATCTATCTAGCCGGCCTAATATTTTAGATTTTTGAGTTTTCTTTTTCAAACAAAGGATTAGGCTTTCTTTCGATGGTTTTGGTATGATGAACGATTTCAATTCCACTTACTTGGTTTGAATTCTTCTTACACTCACGAAGCTTCTTCACCTCGATCAATGTGATATTCAACTCTAAAAAGATGACCAGCTAGATCAAATAATATTTTTACCACAGGTTACGGGACAATTCAGTGTCCGTTTACCAGTTCGTCATCCGTCTTCTTATGCATCAATTTAAGTGAACCAGGCCCAATAGCTGTGCCTAACTGCGCTCGCTTTGTCCAACTGCACCAGCTACTAGAAACCTTGAAACCAATGACATCAAGTTCATCACAGCATATAGACCTTATCGTTAGACTGTGACTATGCCTATTGTTGGCATATTGTCTGACGCTAGTCACGGACTATAACCAAACGTTTTATTAACTGAACCTTGTACTATGATAGCTTTAGCAGATGATTATATGGTATGTCGGTATCTGTTTTCATGATCAGATCGCCGTCCCGCTGTGGCTCAGTTGTTTTGTAACATAAACAAAATATAATTGACTCCTTAGTAACTCGAACCTTTATAAGTGTTATATCTTGGAAAAAATAAACTGGCATTGCGTACGCGTCGCCAGCTGTCTGCTTAAACACCAATTGGTTGTCTCCGTCTGATAGTTTGTTCAAGTCATTTTAATGTTTTTTTGTCTAGAAAATTGTAGTCTCATTCACACCTTTCCTTACTTCCAGGTAAATACGAGACCCTGGTAGACGATTCGCTGCTAGCCTTACACACGATCAACGCCTCGCACATCCAGTTCCCACGCCTGGACCACACGTCAGGAACTGCCGAGAAGCTCCACAGGTACTTCTCCCAACTGGATCTGCCGCTCATCAGGCGGCTGTACAAGTTGTACAAACACGACTACAGGATATTCAACTACGATTTAGACAACATTGTGGGTTTCGATCTAGGGTAGGCCTAGTTTATGAGCGTTTGCAGAATGTGCCTAAGCTTTTGGAGCTAAATTCCGACCCGGGGTGACAGCGTAGGATTGACTTGCAATCAGTACTTAGTATGATTATATTCGTGGAAATCTAAGAAGTCGGATTTGACAGCAGGATACAACATTGCTATACTAGTAAGTATGAAAGAGACATGTAATAAATTTCTTTCGCACTTAGTGATAAAGCGATCTTCTATCCTTCTTTACACAGCTGTCAAATCCGACTTCTTAGATTGACACGAATATAGTCCTCTTAGTCAGGTCAGACTTCATTTTCATTCGGTGTAATTTGAGTTTTTGTCACGTCCAGCTCTTTATTTTCCTCTGAGTCTTACGAATAAGAGGTAGTTTCAATAACTGTTATCTCTGAGGACAATAATAAGGTTCTCCTAAGATTTAAGCTTGTTTTTTTAACATTATGAGTGGATTTAAAAGCTTAAATATTTGAAGCGTAAAAGCTTATTTAGGAACGTTACTGCTTGGTTCTCCAAAAGTGGCAACTTTAATGATAATTTTATTAAGTAGACTAATTAACCTAGCGTTTGCATTAGAGAAAGTACATTACATAGTTTTTAGTATGAAGTAAAGTTTTGCGTGATGCTGTTAAAAGTGGCGAGCCGTGGTTAAGTTTAACTTGTTTTTCTACTTAGGCTCAGTTAAAAGTGTGTCACTCAGTTATCAGATTGTCCGGTTAATCCGTCATGCTCTTGCCCCGGTCGAAGAAGTAGAATACGGCCAAATAAAATACATTTAAGTTATAAAATATGTGAACGCACAATTTAGGGTACTGTATTGACATAGCAGAAAACATATTTAGAACTATGTTTGATTGAGATCTGATTCACTGCAGTAACCTACTTACGAAAGTTGAATACATTGTCATCCTAAAGAAATAACATTTTACGATATCGATATTATTTAAAAAACTGTCGGTAGATTCCGAAGTTGTGATAAGAGTACTATCAGGAATACCTATCTTATGCAATAAAATACATTCAACGACTTCGAAGTAACCGACTGTTTCGATTTGAATGTTTCTTGGCGCGAATTTTGATGGAAGATTACCCAGAAATTGAGGGTATTGTTAGTAGTCAATGTTGACACAGCCCAGTTAATACGTAGAAAACATAGATATGTAACATAGAATGCTTTTAATAATATGTATAATAAGGTAAGGCATTGTGACAACCCCAAAGGTCGTTTTTTACGAATTTGTCTGCAAATACCTTACTTTAAAGTTTGTTAAAGTGTTGCTTTTAATAATATGTATAATATGTAAGGCATTTTTACTACCCCAAAGGTCGATATTTTTTTACGAATTTATCTGCTTAGTTTAAAAAAGATTTGTTAGAGTGTTGGGTACTTTTATAACTTAAAAAGTACAGCACATCAAGCTACAGCAATCTGTCAAATTTCTTTAATAGATTTTCAACTTTATCGCTAAAGCATTAGGCTCAAGGTCGATTGGGAAAATTTGCCAGTTTCGGGTAACTTTATGTGCTGGCATCTGTACAAGGGTTAAGTACCAATATTATAACGAATTGTTGGAGGTAACGAGTCATGCATAATTTAAGTTCTAGTCCCTACTTTAGGACTATAATAGACTCATTAGTTGCCTCTCTAATTAGTCCCGGTACTAAGGGACTACGGTACATTGTTAGTTAAAGAAAAATATTAGTTCCGGTGATAAATCCCTCTTGTCACGGAATTTGAGTGAGCACAAGTATAACAGTTAATTTAGAAAGTTATATTTAGTTGTGTTACACACTGCATGCTTCGTGGTATGCAGTCTTTAGAATAACAAACAATTCTGCGAAATATTAATGACGTTGAATTGTTTAAAATGGATAGGGGCTCCTGTAGTAAAACTACTTTTACACAAAAATGGCGCTTGTGCTGTCTATTTTAATGGGCTCTTGGACTATCCATAACCGACAAAATGTTTGAAATACTTTAATTACCTTGCAAATTAAACTCAGCATTGTGAATTGAAGATGTTGTATAAAATTGTTAGTTATATGAAAAAACATCGTTTAAATCAACAACCTACAGTGGCCCATATTGCTGGTCATAGACCACTCCAATTGTATGACAAATATAATGTGTAAGAGTCGTTACGCACTGCATCTATCCGAATCCGTAAAAATACGGATATAATAAACTCGGGCCGAATTCGGATATAGCTTTTCGCACTGGATCCGATTCGAATCCATGAAAATATGGACCTCAGATCCAAATCCAAGCTATTCTGGGGCTATATTTTCATATCTTCGTCATTCCTACGCAGAGTTTAGGAGAGCGTTTACATTATTGAATATTATGTCCTTTCAATCGGCGTCAACTTCTGGCACTGCCATTGAACGTACGAAGACGGCCGAATATGTCCGATTTGAATCCGAGGTAATGCGAAAGCGTTCATACAAACAATACTACAGCTACATCGGTCCGTCAATATTTCTTCCGAATTGACAATCTATATCATCATCTGCCTAGCCTTTTCCCAATTATATTAGGGTCGGCTTCCAGTCAAACCGGATTCAGCTGAATACCAGTATTTTACGTGGAGCGGCTGCCTACCAGACCTCCACAATCCATTAACTGGGTAACACGGTACTCATTGGTAAGACTGGTGCCAAATTTTCTGGCTTCTGACTATCCGTAACGACTGCCAAAGATCTACAAATGACAGCCGGGACCAACGGCTTAACGTGCTTTCCGAGGCAAGGAGGAGTTTCGGTATGTTAAGATGGTCACCCATTGACAATCTATGTATATATAGCCATACACAGTTCTCTGACTACTTCGGAACGTATTTTCACGGATTTGGATCGGATGCGGTGCGTAACCGCTCTTCCTTTATGTTAATAATCTTTCAAAGATGTGTTTCAATACTTTCCTTAAAATATAATTCTTAATTTAATTTTCAGTGTTATTATTTCGAAGAAATACTGAATTCATGAAGGTGCATTTCAATATAATTTTAGTTTTTAATTAATATTGCAACTAGTGTGGTCTGTAGAGATTTTAATGTTTGGATATATAACATTGTTTTATACCAAGTAAACCCTGTGAACGCTGGTGTAATAATGTATGTCAAATATACAACAATAATAATAATATTAAATAAAAATATATAAATACTGCTTGATTTTATATCATTATTCAATCGTATAACTAAACAAAGTATAGGGAACAATTGATTTTATTATAATGGTTTTTATGTATACCGAGTGCCTGGAAAAAAATGTTTGATGATTAAAAAAATCTCGTTGTTAACTGTATCTACTTATTTTTTTTTATTTTTTTACACACAACCATTTTAATTATGATTCAGATAAGGTATCAATGGAATCATGGATTTAATTAATCATTTCGGCGTTCATTAGGTTAAAGGGAGTCATAATTAGTTAAAATATAGTTTAAAAACATTCCACAATGATATTCCAAAGCTCCCTGTGATAAGTTCTGATGTAGGCTTAATTAAATGTTTGATAACAATGAATGACGTGGGTATTTTTTATAAGAATTTTTACCATGTTTATCACTTTGCTTTCGAATTTTAATAATTAATTGTTAATAGTTGCTAATGAGACCCGCTATCGATATTGTAACTATTTCCGTAAGTGCAATTTTTATGTAAATAATATTATTTTATTTTCAACCCTAGAATTATTTTGTATATTTTTATTTTTAGATAATAATATTTCTAAAATATATATTTTATTCATATTACGTGTGTCATCATGTATTTTAATAGTACTTTTACTATTTATTTATTAAAGAATACGAATCTAATTGACAATTCATTCATTATCCAAAATAGTTTGTTCACATTTGGGCCTATTTATAAATACATTCTAACCATGCGATAAAGTTAAACAATGAATACTGCCACCAACGATGCCGTGGAAGTGGCAATTTTTATGCCACCCAAATCTAAATTACTGTCATGCCAGCGACACGTAGAAGCAGATTATTAATTGAAAGAAAGTTTAAACTAAAAAATGATTGGTGAGTTTTAAAAATAAGTCTGATTATTATTTCTCATTATTGTTTTTTTTTAAACTGCAGTCACAGGGTTACTTACCTTATTTTTTTTTTCGCTTACCAAATGTTACATCAGCAGTAGGTACCTACCAAAAAACTGACTTCACTTGTTATTTATTTTCAATGTTCATTTTGCAAAATTGGCAGTATCGTTCATTCAGACCTACTTACTTTTTATTTTAGTACCTTCATTGATTTTCTGATACAGCTGATGTAAGACTGTTAAAAATAGGTATTCCTTTCAATCTTAAAGAGGTCGCTACATCATAGTTTCAATTGCAAAAATATTTGAATTCAATTCTTATTGTAAAAGCGATTGTTGTTTTATTATCTTTTTGTTCGGGTCAAAGGTAGTTGCATTTAGTGATAAGTTGATAAGTACATAGCAATATGACAATATAAAGTATGAGATACTATTTAAGATACCACTTTTAACTCTTCTTATTTCGTATCATTTTATCTTGCACTAACTGCCGCCTGCGATAACTCCGCCCGTAATGTCGAAAATTATCCCAAGGGAACATACTCCCGGGATAAAAAGTATCCTATATGTTATTCTAGGTTAGAATCTACCTCTGTGCAAAATTTCATCAAGATCCCTTCAGCTGTTCTGACGTAATTGAGTAACAAACATCCATTCATCCAAACTTTCGCATTTATAATAGTCAAGATTTTGCCAATAATGTTGGGTTCGGCTTACAGTCTAAGCGGATGCTGAATACTAGTATTTTCCTTACCATAGCCCTACTATGACTACTACTATGAAGTCTTAAAACGATCATGATTCCGCTCTAAGAGGGAGACGGACCTATACATAGCGAATAGCACTATCCCGTTTACATCATCGGAATTGGATGGCATTAGCACTTCTTAGTAGGGCTGCTGATCCCCACAATCCACAGGTCAACCCGATACTCCTTTGACAAAACTTGAGGCAATCGTGACAGACTTTTTGGCTTCTAACTCCGTCTTACCCGTAACGATATAAGAGTCAGGAGCCAAACTGCTTTCCGTGGCTTTACGTTCAATGAATCCCATCCACTGGCCGACCTCGGCAAGCGATGCTTAACATTGAAGACCCATGCGAGTGTTATTATATTATTAGTAGCTTTTGCCCGCGACTTCGTGCGCGCATATCCTGTTTCTCGCGTTCCCGTAATTTCGAGAAATCCTCTCTTAGGTGCTCCCCTACACTCCCCAAGGAACTTACATGCTGAATTTCAGAGCTCTACGACCAGGGGCCCTACTATGAAGTCTTAAAACGATCGAGATTCCGCTCCAAGAGAGAGACGGAGTGTATGTATGTCATATGTGATATCATCATATACGATATACATAGCGTATAGCACTTTTTTTTTAAGGATGGGAAATCATCAAATGGCTTATTCCGCTCTGGGTGGAGCGGAAGGGCGTGTCAGACTCTTACTGACTAAAATCCGTGTTCCTTCTAAAGCCCTTTGCGTTCCAGGGCCGCGGTGACTCTTTCGATCAAATTACGCAACCCTGGCAGGCTCTGGCCCTAGCGAGCCCCTTCTTTTATGCTGACATCTCTTTGAGGCTCGCGTGAAACAACGCGCCGTCGACCCGGGCCTGGTGGTGATCGGACAGCGAGCCACCGAATGCTCGCCGTCCGCTGGCTCGCGCCTACGGTGGCCGGGATCGCCCTGCGACTCCCGACGCAGCGTATAGCACTATCCCTTTTACATCGTCGGAATTGGATGGCATTAGCACGTCATAGTAGGGCACCAGTAGTTTCGGCTGTGCGTTGTCTGTCAGTCACTCCGTAACGGAAGAGTTTAATATATTATATATACATATTGATGTTGAGCCCCTATTTGTCACTTAATTTTAAATGCTTTACAACAAAAATAGTTGTAGCGATCTTCATATCTGTTATATATTTTAATAAATATACTTATCGATCATTATTCAGTCTCCACTTTTCTTCCATAATTTTGCTGTTAATAATGGTGCTAATAAAATGCCATGATAACCTTTACTGTACTGCATTAAAGTCATCATAATTTTATAAATAAAATGTGTAAGTAGCTATTTGAACAAGTGTATAGTGTTAATTTTCGATTTAAATAAAACGAGGTCATAATTAAAAATGGCAATTATTTTATTAAACTATTGTTAAGGATATTGTTTTGAATGAAATGCATTATCTACCATTTAGAATTTATTTGAAAATACATTTTTGCGTTTGAAGTCAGATTATTGTTTAATTTCGAACTGTTCCCCATAAAGCAAATTTATTAAACGACTACACAAAAAACAGTATTGGGTATTTTTTCTCAAAATGTTCATGTCATGAATCCTAAAACGTTGGTTTTCTTTCTTAAAGAAAAGTCAAATTAATAATATTTGATAATTCCAAATTAAGTAATGATAAATTCGAATTGTTAATAAATAAAAAATAAAATTCATTTGTTTCAGGTATTTAACCCATATAAAATTACAAAATACGAATAATATTGAATCATTCCAAATTAAGTTATGATAAATTCGAATTGTAAATAAATAATAAAATAAAATTTATTTATTTCAGGTATTTAACCCATAAAAATTACAAAAAACAATTTTTAATGTGATGTTGTTTGAATTTAGTACTTAACCAGAAAGAAATCGAACCTAATGATGAGTGTTTGTTAACTTATTTAATGGTAACTAAAGTAGTCAATACATTTATGAAAAAAGTTATAATGGGTTCTGAAAGGTTGGGTTAGAATGTCAAACATCACTAAGCGCTATTTCAGCTGACTAAATAACTAATGCCCGGCAGCGGCAGCCTTAACCGTTGCGAGGCCTCGGGCGGCAGATCTTTGCGAGGCCCCAGGCGGCAGATCTTTGCGAGGCCCCAGGCGGCAGATCTTTGCGAGGCCACGGGCGGCAGATCTTTGCGAGGCCCCGGGCGGCAGATATTTTGCAAGGCCCTTGTCCTTTTTGAAATGTATAAGAATTAAAAATCAGTTATTACTGATTATGTTTCCGGATTTTCCTAATACCTACTAAAATTTTCAATAAAATAACAATGATCTACGTTACCAATCGAAAAAATTAAATTCTTCAAATGATGACACTTAGGTAGTTTTTAGATAGCTTTTGTATAATTTACTATGAAATAACTTCATTTTATTGCTAAAAATATAAACCGTTTCAAATATAAAGTTTTTGAACTCGGATTGCGCGAGGCCCCTACAAGAGCGAGGCCCCGGGCGGTTGCCCCGTTCGCCGCCCCCTAAGGCCGCCGCTGATGCCCGGGATACATGAGGCTTGATTCTCAAGTCAGGATATACTGATTATTAGAAAACTAGCAAGCTAGTCTAGTAACTTTGGCTTCGCATGTACAGAACTAGCTTATATTCTCGGCGAGCATTGGGTGGCTCGCCGTCCGATAAGAATCAGGGGGGCTACTCTCTAAGCCCGAAGTCCGTACTTTCGGGCTTAGTTGCGGGCGTATTCTACTCCGTATCACCTAAGGACTTACGATTAGTTCCGAACCCGACCTAAGAATGAATGACAGTTACTGTCAAATCGTGTTGTCGTTAATAGTGGCATCTAAAACCGAAACTCCGGAATTCGGGCTTAGAGGTCTCCCAGGCCCGGGCCGACAGCGCGTTGTGTTCCACGCGCGCCTCAAACAAATGTCAGCAAAGTAGACGGGGCCCGCTAGGGCCAGAGCCTGTCAGGGTTGCGGAATTTGTTCGAAAGAGTCACCGCGGCCCTGGAACGCAAAAGGCATTAGGAGGACACGGATGGGTTTTAGTCAGTAAGGTCTGACACTGCCTTCCGCTCCGCCCAGAGCTGAAGGAGTCATTTGATGATTTCACACCCTTAAAAAAGTTTTTTTTCTGGGCCAGTAAGCTAGCATCTCAAGCTAAGATTATTAATAAGACGGTGTTATTTTTCAGGTGGCACCTCCCACCACCGATTTTTACTGTCCTTGCTTGTGTCTAGCTTCATGTGGCCGAAGAAGGTCGGCCTTTGATTGACTTGTTGTTACCTTACGCACTGACTGATTTGAAATTATCTAGCATCATATAACAGCACTATGTACCAAGCCAGTATGTGTCAAGCAAGGTTGAAAAACTAGCCTTGTGTGTCCCGGGCAAGACAGCTAAATCACTGTGCACGAGCGGTTGCTTTTTGACAAAATGAAATGATTGACTTAAGTTTAACCTTTTGAACGCCATTGTCACGTATACATGACAAGCAAGCGCGTGCCCTATACGCCAAACGTCACAAATATAACAAAAAGTACGGCGAATTTGTGGCTTGACTTCGGGGGCACGCCGATGCGTTTATGCTCTGGCGTTCAAAAGGTTAAAGTGGCAGTACTCGTAGGTATTGATTAGCCCTTAGATAATGGAATAACGTCAGTGAGATACAATTTTGTTTTTATTTTGTATACAATTAAAGAGATCCTACGAATTATAATAAAATTAAAATACTACGTGTTGATTGGCCTGAGATAGTTCTGTCCGATGATGTCTTCAGGCAGCTTGCATTCCTTCCACGGCTCCGAATGTATCGTAAATGGACCGGAACCCGGTAGTATTACTGGAATGAGGTAGGGTATCAATTGATATTACAGGTTAACAACAGAAGTCACAAATTGTCACCATCAGAGACACCACTCAAAAACCTATCATACCCATATAAGCGCTCAAAGTTGATCAGTCCCAAGCCTCGGAGAAAAGGCACAAGCTATAGAGGACAACACGTGAAGTGTCACCCACTAGAGTTCCGCCAAAGAGCAAGGAAAAATTTCCAATAGCTGAGAGACGTTTTTACCTACGTAAATCTTGCACGTAGTATTTGGATGGAAGAATCAGCAGCATGCTACTTTATTCTTCAGTTTGATTCTGTACTGCCTCTTATAACTAGAATGTTTGATTTACGAGCAAACACTAGAGTTTGTGTTTCTCCCTTCAACTACACAGTATTTTCCATTTAAATACAACCAAACCCCAACTTACAGCCTTCCCCACTCGAACATAGGTATGCATAGCACTACTTCAACCCTTCATTCATCGCTTCATATTCGTTTCTTTTGTGTTTTACAGGGTAAAGAAGATGTTAAATAAGTCTCCAGTGAAGCCCAGACTTCTCCACTCAATCCTAGTCTTCTTCACTTGAACCAGATTACAGCCAGTCAAACCTATAGTCTCCCTCGCTTAGTTAGGACTAAGCGAGGGAGACTATAGGTTTGACTGGATTTGATAGATTAGAGAAGACTAGGGTCTTCTCTAATCTATCAAATCCACAGTTTTAGTGCACTCTTCTTTAAAACCGACTTCATCTTTTTTTTGTTAATCGGTCATCAAAATTTTCCTCAAGTTTTGTATTATTAGTTCTTGCTTTAAAATATGACCTCAACACTCAGGAAATCTCAGCACCAACATAGTACCAACAGACGACCTTTGAGCATCAATCTATTAATGACTATAACCTCACCTGTAATACCGGGTGCTAATGTGATGTTGTATTTGCCATCATTGAGTACTAATCGCCAGTTATCGTCCAGGGAGGTCACACTCAGCTTCGTGCTGTTTGCCGATATTTCTAGCGTAAGGTTTGCTCCGAGGTACTTGATACCTGAAAAAAAAAATAGTTAACTAAATATTTTCAAAATATTCTTAATTTATTTCTGGAAAGTAGTGCATTGCATTCTGATTTTGGTTTTCATTTATTGTTTCATGTTAGGATTTTACCTGGAAGGACCAGATTTTGCATTAGGAAAAGTGGCTTGTTAACAGTTGACTTTGACATTGTTGTTCAAAAAGGACACTTTCACAACAAAGGCTTTTGATCTCCTGTGAAACGTAGCCAGCCTTGAATATAGAATTTGTTTCCTGTAATGTTTCTTCTTCCCAAAAAAAAAACAAAAAAATCTTGTAGCCTACCTCTAATCGTGAACTTGATAGCATTAGGTGGCAGACGGGGTTTATTGATCTCAAGCCGGTCCAGATGAATGCTGACTCCAGCGTAACCAAATATCAGCGTCTGAAGGAAGCCTCCCATACCGGTGAAGAAGTTAACAGCTCCTGAATCAGGACGGCGGAGCTCACTCCATACCTGAAAATTGAAGAACCTTCATGGTGCCTCCATTTCATTCAAAAGGGAGGATATTTCGGTATTTATGTTAGTTATGTTTTATGTATACCTATATATAGGTAGATAGTTTTATATATCGACCAGCATTGCCCAACTATAAAGATCATGATTTTTTTTGACAATATAGGAACAAGAATTTTGTGCTGAAAAACTGTTTGATAATTAGTTCACTTATTGATGATGGTCTAAGCCACAGTGAGCAGAAAATACTGTGTAGGTATGGTATAGAGAAAGAATTTTCAAGATTTGCTTCTTTAGACTTCCAAAACGATTCCTTACCTTAAAGGGTTCCCTTACAAATCCTTCATAGCTCATGTTGAATATGGAATCAGCTTTACTGGCGTCGTCCACCTGCAGATGGCCGATGGTGTGCATGCTCCACGTCATGGCTGGACCATTCTCTCGAGTCATGGATTCGTAGTACATCAGGTCGTTAAGTCGTGTGGATCTGGAAATAGATGTTCAAATTTCAAATTTAAGTAGGGGAAATAAAAACGATTCCAGTAAAAAATATTTTGTCGCCTTTGTTCCTTTCCCTTATCCATCGCAAATGCTTTTGTTCGGGTCTCATACTATGTCTTCTCTTGTCTTCTTTAAAAGAAAAACTATTTCTTAACTAGGAACTTGATTTTTTTTCCGTTAGACGGTCACATTTCCCAATATCCTCCTTATTCCAACATGACAAAAACTAAGCCCCAGAAAAATCTGAATAGATGTTGCGTTTATCCCAGTTCTGTTCTAATAAAGAAAATATAGCAGCAGGTACTTGCATATTCATTGCATACTGTAGTGGGAACCCTAGTAGCACAGCATCAGCTTGTTTGATCTTGTCTCCTCGTTCGTATCCCGAGAACTGCGGGTGGTAGTCGAACTCCTCATCATAAGGCAGAGTCAGACTCCAGGCGATGTCGGCCCAGTGTTCAGGATCCTTGGCCATGTAGTACGACTTGCAGAGGCAGGACACGTATCTGAAATTGGCATAAATGTGGGTTTTATGGAAGTCTATCTTTTATTAGTGAATGTTTTATGATCCACTTGCACCTGATTTTTGTTAGTGTGATCTCCTTCTGGAGGCAGGTTGGCTGGTTGAAATGACGGCCGCTATGCACAATGGTCCAACATCAGGACTAAGTGCGGAAACCATACCCAATAGAATATAAAATAATAGAATACTGTTATCAATGTATATTTTGAGTATTCCAAGAGGAGTTGTATAAGAAAACCCTTTCTTATAATTCCTCTTGGAATACTCTACATATGATAGATGTATGCGGTACAGAGAGTAAAGTCCCGCATACCTCCACTAAAATAGGAGGATCCTCCGAACAGACGGTTGTTGTGTCTGGTGGGCAACTGCCCGATAGTTGATATTCGGACTGTTGTATATGTTCAAATCGCACGGAGAAATTTGCTTGCGCGATGCAGGATTTGCCGAACCCGAACTAAGAATGAATGACAACACGATTTGACAGTAACTGTCAAATCATGTTGCCATTAATTCTAAGTGGTTATGTGATACGGACTAGAATACTTCCGCAGCTAAGCTCGAAACTACGGACTTCGGGCTTAGAGAGAAGCCCCCCTGGACAGTAGCTGGTGGCGCTCTCTAGTTTCTGTACCCACATGGGTGAGTTTTAACACGTTTGTTGTAAAGATTGCTGACTATTTTACTTACTGTGCCAAGTATAAGGAGTATCCAGCGACGACGTTCGTGAATATTGAGTTGTTGACATTCCTGTGGTCTTCGTCAGGGCCCATCACATCTGAAATTGAAAAAAAAAAAAAATTGATTGAAATGTAAAAAAGTACCTAAATGTTGTTGGTTCGTTTGTCTAGAAACTTACTTGAAATATCGTAGAGGCCTGTGTTGAAGTTAATCACAGCGCGAGACGCCCAGAAGTCGGCAATATTTGTCACGATATCGCAACCGCCATGCTGGAAAAGTTAATTGCATAATTTTCAATCGTCTATCATCCCTCATCAGCGTCATTTTCATTTTTCAACTCCCTTGTGCTGGTTTGGTTTCTGTGGTGTACTAATTCACGTCACACACTATGTTGGCATCGATACCGCCATCAAAAATCTAACATAGCGAAATCTGTATCGCCCCAAAAAGTAAAGCAGCGACATCTATCCCGCCAGCAACGAAGTACATCTAAGAAATCCTGCATCTCGGTTTCAGAGTTTTCCGTGCGATTTGAACACTAAACAACAACGCAAATATCAAGTATCGGGCAACTGCCCACCAGACAACACCCGTCAGGTCGGAGCATCCTCCCTTTTAAATGGAGGTTTGCAGGACTTTAAACCCTGTTTTACATCTATAACATCACCATTTTGCCTTCACAAGTGATGTGAAAAAAAAGTAGATCTCTTTTTAGAAAGAGATCAGCAGTACTATTGTATAAACATCTCACTGTAAAAACTTCTGCGAAGTGAGCTTAGAGTGAGCGGTCAATCCATAGCTTTTAGCATCCATAACTGGATCTGCGATCCATTTTCTGCAGGACTGACACTTTGCTCTCAATTTTTCACTGTGATATTTTAGCAGAATAGACTGACTGTATTTTTATATTCGCAGCAGTACTTTTGAGTAACTGCAAACAATATATGTAATTACCTTCAGCCACTCCTCGTCTCTTGTAGTAGCGAGGTACTGCCTAATGGCGAAGGAGATGCATCCGCTTATATGTTGCTCGAAGATCGCCACGTCTGGACAGCATGGCTGCGTCACTTCTACTCCTGTGTAAGCACTCTCCCAAGGGAACCTGGAATGATTCATCATAAAGAGGTATTCAGCTTGGTTTTATTTATCGTTAGTTTTTTTTGTTATTTATTTGGGATGGATGGCTTTAGACTCTAGTCTAGGTCATAGATGACAGAGACAAAGTCGACGATGGAGCAAGCTTTCCCAGAAGAAGACTCTAATTTTGAAGATATTAGCCTTTTGAACGCCAGAGCATAAACGCATCATCGTGCCCCCGACGCCAAGCCACAAATTCGCCGTATGTTTTGTCACATATTTGTGACGTTTGGCGCTTTCGCTTCCGGGACAGAGCACGCGCTTGCTTGTCACGCATACGTGACAATGGCGTCCAAAAGGTTAAAGTTGTATTTGTATGCGTTTGAAACACAGACGTAGGCGGAGAGTACCACTCCTTTGCTGTGTGTTCCTTTGTTTGGAAACGTTTATTTATTTTTTATATTTTAAGCTAAGCTGATATAAGTTTTCGTTGGTTTTGCATTAAGGGAATTCATTGGGACATGCAGTCACAGCAGATCGAGGTTATAAAGATTTATCCTCTTCCGGACGCGACGGTCTTAAAATTCATTTTAGACGGAAATCAAAGCATATCATGCAGTGCCATTAGATGCTTGTTGCAGCGGCTTGTCTAGCTTACCTGTATCCTTTATTTCCAGTGTATTTTGCCAGTTCTGCAGCTACATATGCTGTGTCCAACCTGTACTGCAGGAGTTTGTTGGCATACTGAGGATACAACAGCAAGATTGAAGGAAACATCCAGGTTTCAGTGTCCCAGAAGTTGTGGCCTGAAATTATACAATTATTTGATAAATATAACGTGTAACAGAATAAACGCAGTACCTTTTTTGCGATTTCGGAGTGGGTCCCATAGTAAAGGTCGTTCATAATGATGAGTATAATGACCCCTTCAGAGGTATTGCATTTATTCTGTTACACGTTGTATACAAAATCACGACTCAAGCAGATCTGTCGTCTGTATGAGTTATGTGTCGCATGCAGAAGTACAGAGATGTTTTTAATTCTGAATGAGAGACCAGGAGATGTCCCAGTCAAAAGATACGACAGCGTCTACTGCCTGCAGCTCTTTAACACCTTTAACAGTAAAAATGTCTTACCCTCGTAGTCCTCGAAGGTCCCTCCTCTAGCTAAACCCGTGGGGCTAAGTCCATAGTACCGGTCTAGAGGTTGGAACGACTCCTGAGAAGGTAGGGAGCTCAGGAAGTAGTACCATATGCCCTTCACTATTTTACCCTGAAACACAATAATCCAAGTAACAGGTAGATTGCCATATCTATGTCGCAGCCAACTAGCTGTTTAATTGGCTGCCTAACCTTTTCATTGAACGGCACCGTTTAATCAGTAGCCTAAATTCACTCCGCTACTGAATGTCGATGTTTGAAATGTCGACGTATGTTAGTTCTAAAGTACAGGATCTCGATGTATGCCAGTTCGAAAGTTCACTGGAGCGAAGTATGCAAGGCCGACGTATCGTTAGTTAGAAAGCATACGAGTGCGATGTACGCCAGTTCGAAATTACCCTGGTTAGGTTAGGTTAGAACTGTGACCAACTACCTCGAAATTGGTCATGAAGTAAATTTATTTTTACACAAATTTGCTAATTATAATGTTGTAGGAGTACCAGTAACAGTACGGAGGCATTTCATACTTCGTAACAGGGTAATTTCGAACTGGCGTACATCGCACTCGTATGCTTTCTAACTAACGATACGTCGGCCTTGCATACTTCGCTCCAGTGAACTTTCGAACTGGCGTACATCGAGATCCTGTACTTTAGAACTAACATACGTCGACATTTCAAACTTCGACATTCAGNGCGAAGTATGCAAGGCCGACGTATCGTTAGTTAGAAAGCATACGAGTGCGATGTACGCCAGTTCGAAATTACCCTGGTTAGGTTAGGTTAGAACTGTGACCAACTACCTCGAAATTGGTCATGAAGTAAATTTATTTTTACACAAATTTGCTAATTATAATGTTGTAGGAGTACCAGTAACAGTACGGAGGCATTTCATACTTCGTAACAGGGTAATTTCGAACTGGCGTACATCGCACTCGTATGCTTTCTAACTAACGATACGTAGGCCTTGCATACTTCGCTCCAGTGAACTTTCGAACTGGCGTACATCGAGATCCTGTACTTTAGAACTAACATACGTCGACATTTCAAACTTCGACATTCAGTAGCGGAGTCGCCTAAATTACATTCAGCCACGCGTCTAATACAACATTTAGTTAATGGGCTAGCTGGATGCTTTTGCTGTTCATAGAATAGGGTATTTGTGGGACGAAAATATATGAGATATTTCATTTTGGGAATTCTATATTAGCTAAGTTCGCTCGCTTCGCTCGCTTACTCTAGCTCCCATTGTACCATTTGAACCTAACCTATCCGTGTCGGGTTGCCCTAAGCTCCCTGTACCCTACGTTCATTGTACTTGTACTTGAAAGATATTAAACAAAATTATTTGCCTAGCTGTTCAATTAAATGCCGGAATAAAATATCAATTATGGTGCTGATTAAATGGCGCTGTTCAATGAAAAGGCGAGGCAGTTAATTAAGCGGCTGATTAAGCTAGTTGGCTGTGGCAGTTATAACAGCAGTCCGCTGTTATATGGACCAACAATGACAGCTTTTAATTACTAATGTGTATGTGTGTCGTCATTATGTTATAATGTGCATGCCTTCTAGCGAAAATCTGATTACCTAATCTTCGCTGTGTAGAAAAACATGGCAATAATATAATGTCACTCACCAGCTCCAGGTTCCCTTCAATGTCGACGCTGCCCTGCTGGTACAGTTTCTGCCACTCTTCCACGTGCTTCTTGTATAACTCCTCGCCATCCTCCTGCAAGACTATGGAAGCGTGTAACTTTACCATACGAGGATACCAAATCTTAATCAGAAGAATGGAAATGGTTTAAAAAATCCGTTACAGCTTTCAAAATGTTCGGTTGAGATCCAAAACACGAACCGATTTTAGATTTTTTTTTCTTTATTTTTTGTACGTAGGTACCTACATTGTGTTTAAATATGTGTTCCACATAAACAAGTTTTCTTTCTTTCTTTCAGACACTGAGATGGTTATAACAATAAGACTTATCCAAAAATTGGATACATTATATCCAATGTTTGGATTAATCGGCGCCGTTCAATGAAAAGGCTAGGCAGCTAATTAAACGGCTGATTAAGCTAGTTGGCCGTGGCAGCTATAACAGCAGTCCGCTGTTATATAATCCAACGGTGTCAACTTTTAATTACTTATGTGTAACTATAACAATAAGACTAATCCATACATTGGATATAATGTCGTCATCAGAAGGAATCATTAACATAACATGCGCCATTCGCAATTGCAGTTGCAATTTCGTGGGTGTCAAATCATCGAGGCCACTTAAACAGAAAAATGTAGAACTACCTCTTAAGTGACATCCCAATTAACACTAACCACAAATATTACGTCAATCACACAAGAATCGTCCTTAACGAGGTGAGATCACAAAATTAATTGAGTCACAAAAATAACCTTTGACTAGTTCCTGCCTCGCGATCGTCTTATTTTTATCAGCCGTCATTACGAACGTGAAGACTCTGGATCCATGTTGAGGGACTACCAGATGATCAGGAACTGACGTCCAGTAAGCACACACGTCTACGGGTAATGGCTGGTGAGTCAGGTCTTCGGATTCCTTCGTCTGCCCACAGGCACCCCAAATTGTTCTGCCGTCAATAATTTCTGGTACAGGATCTTGGAAAGCAATGTCTTTGCTTTCTTCTCCTGGCATCAGTTTGATTGCTATCCAGATTTCTTGGTAAATGAAGTTTGGGTCTGAAATATGACAAATGTTTATTGACTATTTTCAAATGCGCCTGATAAAATTGCAGTGGCATTACCCAAACTTGCCTTCTGTGCGCCTTAAAAAAAGTTCATAGCAAATCGAGGTTACACATACCATAATGCGTCTTTGAATCCACTTGAATCTGATTCACTATAGCTCTCGTGTAGAATCTATGTGCGTAAATCCTTTGCGTCACCACTGACCTTTCTCTATCTACCCTCACTTTAAACACTCCTTCCTTCGTATCCAGGCTGTATACTGGGCTATAAGGAGCGTGGGTCAGGGTCGAGTTGAGCCTGATGTTGGCCCATGCTGGGATCCTGGCGCGGTGACTGTAGCCAGCCTGGCCGTTGTACAAGCCATTCATGTAGACTGTGTCACTGAAGATGTTTGTAGCTATGTGGCCGTTCCCAATTGATGGCATGAATTTGTCGTTTGATGGTAGGCTGGAATATAATAAAGGAAGATTAAGAAGAGAAGTCTTACTTTTTATTTTGCAAAAAGTAACACATTGTTAAATAACAGTTTTACGAGATTGCGTTGACAGATTACGGCAGGCTGCCCTCCAAGACGGAAATTATAGACGTTGGCAAAAACACTGCCAGGGTTAAGGCGGGTCACGTCGGCCGCACGCATGGTGATCGCTGGGCAAAAGTCTGACCTCAAGAAGGTGAGCTGGACAAGCACCACAAAGCCAGGCTCGAGGTGGTACAAGAAAAAAAGTGTCTTGAAAGATATGGGGACGGTCTTGTCCAGCAGTGCGACACCAAAAATCTCAGATACCAAGTAAATTAATTCCTCTGTTTTCTGTATTTTGAAGAAATCAGGTTTCTTACTTAACAAGCTCTGGTGGAAAGTCTATTGGGAAGAAATCTAACCCGACACAGATAAGAAACCAAGTTAATATAAAGCTTGTGAAAATTAAGTTAAAGATATCAAAAGCGACTAGACTAGATAAGTAATGTGTGTTTTTAGTTTTCCTAAATATTTTCCACAGGCGCTATGAAAGTGGTTTCTGATTATTGCGAACAAAAATCTTACAGGCGTCCATAAACATAGTTGATGAGAACTTGAGACGTTTTCTGTGTTACTGGTATTTTCATAAAATGTTATAATCAAAATTACATAAGAAGCTCTTTGCATTTAAAATACTTATTCCGTATTTAACTCCTCATGAATGAAATGAAATCCTATATGGATTTCATTCATTAAGCCAACAAAGGATGACCTAACAGTCTGTTGCGTATGCTACAGAACATAACTATACATATAGAAGTTTATTGATACCTACTCTTATTTACTAACCTTGGGAAAAACAAGTTAGTGTCACTAATGGAACTGACGCACAGCATAACAATGCACTCGTAAATAACAAAAATTACTCACTTATGTGTCGAGAAGAAAAATAACTCACTTATGTGTCGAGAAGACGTGACTAGCCGGACTGATGTCCTCAGTCTCCTCCAATCCGATGTCTTCGGCAGCATTACTGCCTCCTTTGGTGGTCAAGATGATCGCCACCACTGCAGCCACTGACAGCAACCCCAACATCGCGGCCACCTGCTTGTTACGCGCCAAAAAGTTCCACATCCACACAAAAGTTTAAAACCTCTTTGACAAGAACAAACAAAGCTTAAGCTTTACACTTTTGTGAAAAAAAGCAAACGTCAAATTGAAAAAGGAACGCTTGGATCGAATGTTTTGAATAACTGTCAAATTTTGGAAGAAGATTGTAAAATGTTTCAGATTATGGGCAGACGCAGCGTTGGTCTGCGCGGGAGACTCCCGTGCGCTCCGGTCAACGACAATGTGTAGATTACGCGACCTACGACCTAACATGACACACATTATTGTTCTATTAACAGAGATAATAATAATTAGGGTCATCTCTTTGTTTTAAATCGTTGTGGTTACGATTTTATCTAGCACCATCTAATTCATTGTGCAAAATTGAAATTATTTACACTCAATTGTTTTCCTGTTCACCAGTAATGTGATGTTTTATGATTTTGATGTGCTTTTGAAAAATTTTGAAAACCAGAAAACATTTGAATGTAAACTTTGATCTCATAAGTGAATTATGAAACTTTGTAAGTATGTTGAAAATATTTTCTCACATTATTTTGACTTTGTATCTGACAGCCCTAAACATAGACCAGTCACTTTGTCTCTAATTCAATTGTCGCTTCCTTATTAGGTACTCTGCTTAGCATTAGACAACTCATCTTTAGATGGGATTAATTGTCCCAATGCCGATTAAATAATGAAAAGTAGGTCTTTGTGTTTAAGGTATAAAGTACCTATGTATTTTTATCTAGGTACTCCCATATCGTAAATTCTTATTTATAAGATCAAAAGTTTTACCTTATTGACAGACTTGATCCACAGACAACTGTAATAAAATTAAAAACTTATTTTATAAAAAAAAACATTTCCTAACAAAATATTACTTTAAAATAATGCAAACACGTCAACAACAACGTAGTGTTTTGTTTTCAAGGTTCATGTCTCTACGATGTAAGTGATTTTTTTTTTTTATATCCCTTAACCATAAACACACTACGCTGCGCGCCGTCACTTCGTGTGCAGTAGGTAGTTTTTAAGTTTTGTTTATCAAATATATATTATTTTATAGTTATTGTTTTTATTTTTAAATATGTATTATGTTGTATGGGCCTTAGTTTTGAAATAAAGGATCTATTATTATTACATATTATAACATTTTCAAATCATAGGTTTTAATAAAAGTCTTGGTTAAAACAATGTATATTAAACAAATAAATACGCAACTAATATTTTAACATTCAGAGTTGGTGACCCTAGTGTAATTTTCACACATTCGAGCAAATTTCGTCTTAGATTCCGTCACCACCACCACCAAGCAAAGCTGCAAAAATTATTCATCCCATTTATCTATTAAATATAAATTTGAATGCTCTTGCATTTTCCATAAATTATATTTATTTTGCAAATAGGGTAAACATAACACTTTTACACGTCAATCTTTTTTGGTCATTTTAATCTAGATGAGGCCAGTGTTTCCTAGCTGACTACCCCGAGAAGAAACATCGAAACAAACTCAGAGGTGTCCAAGTCTCTTTTAAAGTCCATACATCTGTACTGGTCAAATCATATGAGAACCATGTAGGTTAATGTCTAAAGTGGCCTTTTGAGGAAAGTGCCACACAGACTTGAGTGGACCTGTTCAGACAGTGCATGCATTTGTCAGTTATCGTGTAGCTCAAACTGAGAACTTTAAGGAGCTCAACGATTTGACGAACAATACCAAAGTATTCTAAATTTAAATCTCAGTACAATTACCGCGGAAACGTTATTTTTAATTACATTATCATAAATGTCATTCATAGAACGTTGTATGATCGCCCGATTGCCATAGCTTGCGCGCGCGCATCAGACCGTGTACCCTCTAGTTACGCTCTGGTACTCCCGATGAACTGCTGAACACTTTTGGTACCGATTCGCTTGTTACTACTGGGCACAGGTGTCATAGATCAATTGACTAAGTATCGAGGTTCGTTCATAGCGGTTGGGCAATTTTTGTAATGGATTTATAATTTGACAGGTGGTCGATTTATCGAAAGGTGTGAAGTAATTGGGGTCAGTTGTTAAAAAGAGAGCTTGTTAGAATAGATCCGAGGTTATTGAGCAATAACAAGGGTCTTCCTGTTTCTTATGATGACAAAGCAGCGGTGGATAAGTTATGATTATGACATAGATGAGCGGATAATTGTTTGAGTGTGATTAAGACTAGATTTGAAATGAAATCTGCTCGTGAAATCTAAATCTGACATATTGTGGTTCAAGACAAATTGTTCCTTAACACTACTCATCTCATTGTAGCTGCTTACTTAGATTGGGCTTCGGAGATCAGGAGCCCCATATTCAGCAAAAGACTTCAACAAAGTAATAAAACATGAGAAAGTTTACCTGAATAGAGTCTTCGCCAAAAACTGTGTCCTAGTTTATTCGCGCGATTTGTCCAGACCTGCGTCTATCTTCACAGATACTCGTTCAATGAGCAGACACAGCGATCACTGGCCTGCAATTATCGGAATTCACTACGAATACGATACTAGGGTACATCGTGACAAACATAATGATTAAACAGTATGTTTGTTATGATTATTTTAATTCACAACTGGTTTGTAGGGAAAGTGACAAAGGGCCTATCATTTTAAAGAGAGGTGTTCTTTCATTAGTTAAACCTGATGTTTTTAGCATGGCATTTCATATCATTGTCATTATGATTGATTTATTGATTTGCTCGCGTTTGAATACAATCTCACCTGATTGAAAGCGATGATGTGGTTGACATGGCATGCAAGCGCCTAGAAGTAACCCATTCACCCTTGACCCCCAGGTAATGGCTATAAGGAAACATACTCCGGCAAGGAGTTCCAGTCTTTAGCTGTACCTACGCACAATCATCATCTTCCTGCCCTTATCCCATGTTACTTGGGCTCGGCGCAACACGTTTTTTTTCTTCCATTCTGTCCTGTCAACCGTCACGCTATCACTAACTCCCTTTTCTTTCATATCACTCCTAATACAATCCATCCATTTTTTTTTGGCATCCCTCTCCCAGTCCATCCATCCACATTTATATTCATTACTCTTTAAGTTACGTGCATTTCATCCCTCTTCTTCACATGACCATACCAAGCTGTACCTACGCACAATGAATGAGGGAAATGTTACACAACGAACACAAACTTGCGATTCTTCTTTCAATCATGTCATCGTTTATCATCATCATCTTCGTCACCTTCGTCATGTGTCCTTCTGTCTGGGCATCGTTCTTTATAGTGCCAGGAAGTTTGAAACTGGCACTATCGACAGAAAAATTAAAAGGGAAGTTTGTACTGTTATGAAAGGGGATGAAATTAATGGGATTTAAAGAGCAATTAATACTTCTGTGGATAAACAGAGAGGGAGAGGGGGAAAACCAAAGAAATTATGGATTGATTGTGAGAAAAGATGAGAAAGAAAAGGGAGTGAATGATATCGTGTCAGTTGATAAAGGACTTAGGTAGTAGGAAACGTATTGCGACGTTCTCAAATCACATGTAAAAGGAAAGGAAGATGATTATGTGGCATCGTTCTTTCCAAACAGCAGTGCGATTCTGTAAATAAGTCGAAGTGAAGGCTTGTATGATCACAAAGTGAGCTGTCAATCCATTTAATGACATCAAGATGGAATGACAGCTCACTTCATGATCCAAACCTTTCACTTCAACATGTTTACAGAATCGACCGGCAGATTTCGGTCATGTGACAATCTCGATTGGATTTTGCCCACACTCAAACCTTCCGTAGCAACTCAGTTATCGTTATGGCTTTGTACATCTGTCTAACCACCTTTTCAATTTTGGATATTAAAGCGATGCCACTATCATCTAACCAACTATTCATGAACCAACCTTCATTCTTGACAAAAAGAGATTTCTTTCTAAAAACTTCGAAAACGGTTGCTGGGTTTAATTTGAATCCGCTTTTAAACATATCATAACAAAGTTATCATCATGGAAGCACTTAGTCATTTTACGTAGAATTTGAACAGAAACCATTGTTGTATTGTTACCAACTGTGATCATGTCAACTTATTAAGAACTGTATTTTTTGTTCTTGGAATTGAAGAGTTATAATTTGTTGTCACTACCATCCTGTGAATTCCTTATGCTCAATTTTGGTAAACACGAAGTCCACTGTCAACTGTCACCGTCTGTCATATCTTGTTTCATAATAATTCATTATTTCTGGAATGAGGAAAGTATGTAATCATTTCATTAAAGGAGGCACCTTCAATACTATTTATTACACAGAATGATGTAAAACGGTTCTATTAACGGAATGACCTGTCTGCTTACCTTATAGTTTTGGATATAACTCACCAAATTGATCAACACCAAGACTAGAACCTCTTGAAGTTTGATCCAGACGGGCCGTGCCCGGGACGTGGTCCGTCTAGACCTGAAAAAATATCGGTGCGTACATTTTACCAACTTGTTCGCACACGTCCGTGTCCGGTTCGTGCCCGGGACGTGTTCGTGCTCGGGACGTTGTGACGGCCCGGACTCGTCTCGGTCAAGGCTCCGACATGTGTGGAACTTTAACGAAACCTCACAATTACCAGAAACCTATCTTCCGTTGATAATGTTCACAGATGTCCATCACAAAAATCTCATAAAACTTTCCGTCCAACCTGCTTGAATTAATAACCTGAGTCGTGAGATATGATTGGCCCAAGATCCAGTGTCATTACCGCGGCGCAAGCGGCGGAGCGTGGCGCCCTCCGCTCCGCTCCGGTTGTCAGGCCATCCACCTCGTAGCCAAGACACCATTCAGTGATTCTTATGAGATACCAAGCTAGCAGGTAGCTTTATGGGAGTCTCGTTAACCTTAAAGATGAATGAAAACTGTTTTTGATGCTTTTGGAGATTTCGATTTGGAATGAGAGAATTTTAGTATTGTAGGCGGTATTTATTTATTTATTTATTTACACTTTACGCACACAAATGTACAGAGGCGGACTTAATGCCATAGGCATTCTCTTCTCTCGGTATCAGCTTAACACTGCTGGCTGGTTGGGAACTTGGTGTTGTTTGTAACGTAAGAAATTGGCTTGTCTTAAATGTAAATTGTAGAATAATGTCTGCAGTCACTCCATCTCAAATGTGAATCTGGCGGGATCAGGAGCTAATATAATTAAAATAGGTGGACAAATTTTAACACAGCATTCAGTACGTCTAACCAAAGATATCCAAGCAAAAATAATAACACTGATTAAAGTGATTTTATATTGACCTTAAATAATACATTTTTCGGCACACAATAATAAACACATCCATTATGGGCAGATACTTGTCGTGGTCACGTGCATTGCACATTTGATGTATCAGAATGATGAGATAACAAAGACATGGATGTGTTTATGCATTGGGTAACCAACATTTTTTGTGTATTTTCGTAAGCTGATTTTTTCTTGTAAGCAGTTTATGCGTTTTTCTTATTTTATTTTTTTACCATTTTCCTTATTTTTGGTGATCAAATGATTTCTAAAAGTTTGTCCATCTATTTTAATGGGACCTTATTATGATCCTTTACAGTTTAATCACCCAAGTTTCGCTTATACTTTCATCTAGATTTTGGCAAATCAAACAGAAGAGTCGACAACTTACTTTCAAGTTCAGAATTCTACAGTCAAATTAAAGTTGCGACTTCGACTTTGTTTTAGGTTGTCGACTGCTTAACCGGGTTAGCCTGTGGTGGCCTTAATATAATATTAAAGCCTTTAACTAGGGCTTATAAAAAACTTACAAACTAAGCGACTACACGCTAAGGGCACCCCCTGTGGGGACGTCCTCGGCTTAGGGCGTTGCTGGGGGGAGGACAGCTAGGGACGGGCTGGATCGAACTAGACGACTTCGACCTTTATATTTAACCTGTATTGTTTAAATTCTTAGAGATTCATAAACTCATTGAACAAGTGTAACGATTATAGTCAGCATAATATTCTGTTATCTTTGCAATATTCATAAATACTAGGTAAATGACCGCTGTAATTGCAAACATGTTTAATTGACGAGCTCTATAAATATGAGTAGCTGTATAACTATCATGCCAGTTTTTGTTTACGTATACTAAACTTAATTAAAGATTTTGGGATTTCCAGTAATTCCAGTAATAAATCTTACATTTTAATTTGTTATAGTATTTTGTTAATCTAAAATTAAGTTTAGTTTAGTATTACTAGGTTTTCATTAAACAAGACACTAATTTCGGTTTAACACAGAACCTCTTCGTTTTTTGATGTCGACTAACGATACATACAAATAAGGCATTAGAAAATCACTCCTATCACTTTTTGGGTAGGTACCTATTTTCCCTGGTTCCGGCTGCATTTTTTTGAGAAAATAAATATATATACAACGTGTAACAGAATAAACGCAATAAATCTTAAGAGGTCATTGCATTCCTCATTATGAACAACTTTGCGTATGACCAACACTGAAATCGTGAAAAAAAATCGACTCCCTTATACATTTCGGTGCGCATAACTCGACATAATGTACTGAACAGCTGGTTTTTTTTCGCGTTGTCGGGGTTGGTCTCGTAATAAAAGTTGTTCATAATGATGAGTAGGTACTAGTTATTCTGTTACACGCTGTTTAAAACTCTTTCCTTACTGGTTACTGACTGAGTGACTGACAGACAACGCACAGCCGAAACAACTGGTCGTAAAAAGCTGAAATTGGGCATTTAGGTTCCTTGAGAAGTGTAGGGGAGCACTCTCAGTTCCCGTAGGAATTTTCCGAAATTCCTACGGGAACGGGAAAAAGCGGAATACAAAAAATTTAAAAATAATAATAAAAATACTTTAATTCAGACCTTGATCCATATTATATTAGTATTATATAAACTTATAAATAAGCTATTAACAAAAATATTAAAAGTTTTTTTTTATTCTTATATCTGTGCACTCACCTGACGCACCGGGTACATGCACCCAATGCGCGTACGGAGTCGCGGGCAAAAGCTAACTAGTACTAAAATATAATTAGTACAATATTTATTTTCATTGTTAATTAAAATTACAAGATTAAAACAATGTGAAGAGAAAAAACAAAAACGATGTAAAACATTTAAATATAGAACTATGAAAATTAAAACACAAGGACATTAATAACAAAGTGTGCGAGTAACTTGCCTTCCATAGTGACATACTGCTTGTGATTGAAACTCTTCCAGATTTTAAAAGAAGAGTGAAAGAACACTACCTTTCGGTACCATCATAGTTGCATATTTAAAGTATATAAGTATTATTATTATTCTTATAGTATTATTTAAGTAGTATGTATTAGTATGATATTAATTTTAGTCATATTTATTAAGTTTTTTTTTGTCTTTTTATGTTAACATAACTTTTACACAAGATGTCTACATCTCTTTTATTCGACTCTCCTTTCGCAGGTATGCTGGAAGAGATTTCTTTAGAAATAAGCATCACCTTTGTACCTATTTTTCTGTTCCCTTCTTCATATTTATTTGTTAAATGTGTGTACATAACCTGTTAAATAAATAAATAAATATTACATTTTATTTGACATTACTATTAAATTATATTGGAAATTTCTATTATATTATATTGGACATTTATATTGTATTACCTTGTTAAATTTTAATGAAATTTTCATTGTATTGTATTTTTTTAAATAGTTATGTTTTATCACCAAACCGAGGAATTGTCAATGTTACGAATATGTACGCCATCATTGTCACGTGTATCAGACCATGTGATGTGGCAGTACTCTCCATAAATAAATAAATGACATATTAATGGCATGCAACCTACTTGCTACTGTTATGCAAGTTACAAGCAAGTGTATTTGGGTCTTAAAATGAAGTTTATGGCTCTTGCATGTACTTTATAGCGTTAGGAGTCATTTGATGATTCCCCATCCTTAAAAAAAAAAAATGAGTTCGAATTGAGATATTATCGGTTTGATGTTAAAACACAATATATAGAAGGTTCTTAATAAATGTACTTTTAATGATACCATCAAATTATCTGCGCCATCAGTTACTTAGGTTTTAGTAAGCGAGGCTCATTTCCTGTTGTTTTATGGTTTTGATTTATTTGTTTTTTATTGGCAATGGAACAATTAAGGATCTTAATCAGAACTTTATGTAGTATTGATCGAAGTATAAACTCCATTTCTGTAAGTGCTTTCGGTAGCCAATATGATAATTTACGATAACTGTTGATTTATTTTAAGGTTTAACTTTTACGACTCCTTTAAAAACAGAAGATATGAGTTTTATTTCCTAGCTAGCTGCAGCCCGCGGTTCCGCCCGCGTGATTGTCGAAAATTATCTCAAGGAAACATATTCCCGGGATAAAAAGTAGCCTATGTGTTATTCCAGGATATGCACTACCTATTTGTGTGCCAAATTTTATCCAAATTCTTTAAGCCGTTTTTGCCTGATTGTTGTACAAACATACAAACTTTCACATTTATAATAGGATTAAAAAAAGTGTGGGAGACACAGAAAGTTTTTCTGTCATCTTTCTCAATAATGTACCTAACTATTCTCGCCCTTGTACAGTCTGGTACACAATTATTATAATGTAATAATACGGTTACGCTCGTTGTCACAGCCAACATCATATAATCATATAATCTTCCATAACTCAACTAAAATAATAACTCAAACAATACACAAGTTTAACTGAAGAACAAAACACATAATTTCACTCAACTTTCTAAGAAATCAGCGACGCAACATAACAAAATAACTACAGAATCAAAACAGCAATTTGGTATCTATTTAATGTCAGCTCCTTGACTTGGTCTCGGGTGGTTGACCGTCACGCTCTGTGGCCCGTCCCGCCTCGTGGAAACAGGTGCAATACTCCTTTATAATTGACTGTTAAGTTTATATCATGCTTGTGTGCCCTTTAAGCCCTCGTTCTGATGGGTACAATTGTTTTATGAGGGAGTCAAGTGGGGAAGTAGTTGTAGCTAGTGGATGTGTCTGCTATTTTTGGTGTGCTATGAATCAACGGAAGACTTTAATGTAGGATATGACACAGGTGACCGCACGAATATATATAATCCGGGTGTATCCAGTTGTACATCTACACACACACACACATTGTTTCAATTATATCTGTTTATTCTTTTATTTACCTTATTTGGATGCTATATATATATGTAAGAATATTAAATTAAATTAAAATTATTATTGTTTATTCTTTTATTCACTTATATACCTATATATATTAAATTAAAATTAGAATTAAAATTATTTATTATTATATTAGATTCATTCAAATGAACCGCCACTCGTCCATTGAAAGGTTCATTACCAAACCACCAATCAGGAACAACTTTACTATGGGACCAATACTGAAATCGAGAAAAAAAAAACAATTTCTGTACGCATAACCCGACAAAATGTAGAGGAAAGTAACCAAATAAGGAATAGAATCCAAACATGGAATCTCATGATTTCGGAGTTAGTCCCGTAGTAAAAGTGGTTCATAATGATACGTACAATGATCCCTTTAATTAAGGTATTGCGTTCACTCTGTAACACGTTGTTTTGTAAGTTTTCTAGGAATACGTAACGAGGAGAATGAAGCCAAACGCTAACCTTCTGAAATTACAACAAACTAAGATATATGAAAGAAGACATATTATGTGCGAGTACCTAAACTCGTAATAAATGGGATTAAATAATAAATACAAAAACAAACAATGATGATATAGATCAACGCAATATTGCAGGAAAACGAGTTCAGCAAGTTGAAATAACGCACAGCAGCGTTGTACCTATTTATTTATTTAAGGCACTTGATTGCATCCCATTATAAGCAAAGACAAACATTGTTTGACAAATACAAACGTGAATTTACGCTCCAGGTAATTACATGCTACCTATTCCCTTCTTCCTTCCTCAAAGATAAGGACCAAGCTAATCAAACGTAACGTAACACTCAATAAAATTATCCCAGTGACGCATAGGATTGGACTAAACGGTCGCCAGTGGGTGGCCAATGATTGGCCAGTGACTAATGGCTAATAGTGGCCAGTGGCTACCCACTGTGTTGATGATGGCAACACTGTCATACCCTCGTTATAAAGCGAGTAGGTGGTCATTAACCTGATGACTGCATTGGGCTATAATTCGCGCTTTGTTTTGTCAGTGAAGTGGTGGGCTGAATACAGGTTTGTAGAGAGTCGATATCTATGGATAAGGAGGTTCATCTCTGTCTCGTCCTAGAAGAAATATATCTTACGATGAAAAGGCTCTAAAAATAGCTCCATATTAAAAAAAGGTTGCCTGCTTGTCGGTCTTCTACAGATTGTACTTCGGGGAGAGTGTCCAGGAACTCCACGACCTCATCCCACCGGCCCCCATCTACCATCGGACATCTAGACGCACTGGAAGTTACCATCCCTACCTTGTTGCTATTCCACCAATTCGCACTAAACGATTCCAAACGTCTTTTATAATGCGCACAGCAAAGGAGTGGAACTTTCTGCCTGCGTCTGTGTTTCCAAACGCATACAACCCTAATCTCTTCAAAATTAGAGTGAACAGGCTCCTTCTGGGTAAGCTCGCTCCATCGTCGACTTTGTCTCTGTCATCTATGACCTAGACTAGAGTCAAGAGCAAACTCATCTCAGATGAAAAAAAAGAAGTGTCTGTGTAGACTTTTCTAAAATAAAATCGATCAGTATGAGGAAAAATCCACACGTTCTAATAATATGTGGAAATAGTGCTGCAGCGCCTGCAGCCCATCTGGTTTGGTTAACTTGTTGAAAAAAAGAATAAAGATAAGTATTGGAAAACTTGAGTGTTCTTCAAAATCGTAAATCTAGAGAAACAGAACTGCAAGGAATACGAGTATCATTCAACACACATGCTATGCTATCATGCTGTGAAAAGATGAATTCATGAATCTAAATAAATAATGTATGATGAGTTGATGACCACATGGATGATGTAGGCAAGTCTATCAGGTGTGATTATTTCGTTAACCACAAGGACAAGTTTACTCGATTATGATATTTAGTTACATTAACATAAAGCGATGACATTCTCGCACCTACGACTGACTTGACATGACTCATTTGAAAAAAAAATGGGTACAATACAACGAAAACGATTTGTCTTTTAGAATTTTTTATGTTTAGTATTGGTAACCCTGTTCAATAAAATGAAGTATGATGAGCCTTAGAATCCCTACGAAGAAAATATTTCTTAGTCTCATTAGAATCTAAATTGCCACCAAAGCAATATCCTAAACTGCACAATTACAAGTACTTGCGGTACCAATACCTACTTGCAACAAGAAACGTCACATCATAAACAATGATTAAACTGTTTAATGAAAGCAACTACATCGCAACAGGCTGGCAACACCGACATTTCCCCTATTACTATGAGAATGTTGCCCAGAAGAAAATCAATAATTACCGGTGCTGACCACAATTGCGTGTGTACTCGTTCAATGCAGGGTGCGCTTAAATAGGCCGCATGTTACACCGAAGCGTAAGGAATGGAGAACGTAAAACTGTAGTGCTATTATATAAAACTCTCACCGTGACAGCTTCGGTGAAGTGAACATGAAGTGAGCTGTCATTCCGTCCAATCAAGGTGAAATGACATTTCACTTCAAGCTTACTCAATCTTAGTTTCCACGGTGAGATGTTTACAGAATCGACCGGTTGATGTGAAAATTGTTCGTAAACTTTTATTTGATTCTTCGCCGATTTCAACCGTTGGGATAACCGCAAGAGTGAATCGTCGATTGTCATCGATCGACGTTGTTCGATTGGTGTAAACACCTTAGCCACGGGTTGATGCAAGTCAGTATTTCGTTTATTTTCTTCAACCGAAATTCTTACTACCTAATGGAAATGTAGGTACCAAAGTAATTTATCGTCCATTTCTTTTATCGACTATCTACCTAGCCTTTCCCAACTAGCTTTGAAGCGGCCTCCATTGTAACCGGACGCAGCGGAATACAATTATTTTATCGAGCGTGGAGCGACTACCTATTTGACCTCTACAACCCAGTAACTGGGTGGTACGATGCCCCTTTGCAAGACTGTTGCCAGATTTTCTGGCTTTTGAGGACAGCTGACAGCCGGGACTACGTAATGAATGATTAGCGATCACCCATCTACGGGCCGACCTCGAAGCCCTCGAAGTTCAACACGTTTTTTGTTTTATGATTGGTAAATCATCGAATGACTCCGATGAGTGTCAGACTCTTACTGACTAAAACCCATCCGTGTTCCTCCTAATGCCCTTTGCGTTCCAGGGCCGCGATGACTCTTTCAAACAAATTCCGCAACAAATTCGCCCCTGCGGCTGATAATTTAATATTTAGTCACAAGCTCACTCCGAACACTCAACTAAACTTCATATAAGTAATTAAGAAGTTTAGTAGAGCAACACTTCATACACAACACTTTACACTTTGGTGTGAGAATCAGCCATGTTAATATATCGTAGCACGTGCGGTGTGGCCGCTCGTTATGGCCACGTAATGAGCCGCCATATTTACGAGGGCACCTAATACCACGCGTCTTATCCTACATGGCTTACACAGCTAGAATCGATCCTTACGAGATATCGATTATTCTGCAGGTGCAGGTGGATTGTGTTTGGTGTGGTTTTTGTTAATAAGTTATTTTGGGCGGGTGAAAATTTTGTTGTTCAAAAACTACAATTATGTAACCCGAATCAAGAAAGAGTAGGGACCAACTTATCGTCATCATTTGAAAGTTTATCATGATCTCTATCTACACTTACAGTACAAGTAAAAAATATCGGTCATAAACAAAACGCGAAGGAGGAATAAAAGGTGATCTAAGGGCCAATTCTCCTAATTTTTGCTTCATTTGCAGTCGCAATCTGTCAGACAGTAGGGAAATTATACGTATTTTTGATAGCATGCGACTGTGTTGCGAATGCGAACGTTGCTTAAAAATTAAAAGAATTGCCCCTCACACTAAACTCACGCAGAAGAAGCAAAAAATCTCAAAAAAGAACAGTGTGAGTCATATCAGATTGTACCATACCATATTAATCTCTCAACTACATACATAGATAAATCCAACCAGACTGCCATTTCCAACTCAAATGCTCTATGATCCTCATTCAGTTTTTACCGTTCATCGATTACTCTGCTCGATCGATGTTGATTTGAATCGATATTCATTTAGACGAGTAGTGGAAGGAATGATAGTGTCGCGGCGACTCGTTTAATAGTAGCATTTATATTAACTAGAGCTAGAGAATGTTGGCGCACCTGCGTGAGATAGTTCCAGTCTAATGTACCTGTGGTTAACTGCCATTTCTTTGGTGTAGAATGTATGTTGTAGAGGCGGATCTTGTATATAGGGCAGGATGTTTAGGCAATTCATTACTGATATTGGTATAGGCAATTGTCTCGTTAGCGGTCATTCCAGCAGCAATCGAGAATAATGAATTGGAACATATTGATGTCTTCACATTTCGTAGATTATTGTACGACACACTTTTGGACTAATCTTTATACAAAGTCCAGTTTGTTTTTATTTCTGTTTTTGTATTTATATTTTTATATTATTGGTGTAACTGACATGCATGTACAGCTTACCCCCTAGCGACTTAAAGTATAAGTTATTGTTATTTATGTTTGAAATATTATATAGTTTAGCTGTATGTTGTTCCATTTTCTATAAAAAATGTAAAAAGTAGGATAATATTTATTTATTTAAATAAATAAATATTGTCCTACTTTGAAGGACGGTGTTATACCTACTCATTAGTATTGACACATGTCATTCTTGTAGTATACACACAGATGTCACGTAGGTTATTTTTTTTACTAAATAAACTGTTACTTACGAAGGTTATTCGCTTACAAATTCGCACGTGTTACCCTCAATTTAAAGTCCAGCTCATTATTAGTTTGTTTTCGTATGAAACGTGAACCGAAGTAATTTGTGCATCATCAAAATGTGGGTCAAGAATGTGGCAACGTTATAGCTCGCGCCGAATAAGTCGTAAAATGTGTGATATTATATTTCAAACAGGCTCTCTTTAAAACCTATTGAAAACATGTTCACACACCATTGTAAATTCATTATGTTAATGTAATCGCAACTTAGAACCACAAGATACAGCCGGTCGATTCTGTAAACATGTCAAAGTGAAGGCTTGGGTGAAGCGACCACGAGGTGAGCTGTCAATCCATATAATCAAGATGGAATGACAGCTCATCTCGTGATCACTTTAATTTTGAGACCACCACATCAAATATTTAAAGATGAGATAATTTATTAAATGTTGTAAATCTAAGATCATTCTGTAATTATTAACAAATATACTTACTGCCTTTTCTTACTTTTTTATTTTATTTTTTTTAAGGATGGGAAATCATCAAATGACTTCTTCCTCTCTGGGCGGAGCGGAAGAGCGTGTCAGACTATTACTGACTAAAACCCATCCGTGTTTCTCCTAAAGCCATTCGTGTCCCAGGGCCGCGGTGACTCTTTCGAACAAATTCTGCAACTGCCAGGGTTGCGGAATTTGCCCTAGCCTAACAGGCATTCTATGCTGACATCTCTTTGAGGCACGCGTGGAACACAACGCACCGTCCATCCGAGAACTAAGTCCGAAACTACGGACTTCGGGCTTAGAGAGTAGCCCTCCTGGTTCTAATCGGACAGCGAGCCACCCAATGCTCGCCGTCCACAAGACGCGTCCGCGCCTACGGTTAAGCCGCTGGTCCCGGCTGCCATTTGTAGATCTTTGGGAGTCGTTACGGATAGCAAGAATCCAGAAAAATGTGACACCAGTCCATGTTATCCAGTTAATGGGTTGTGGAGGTCTGGTAGGCAGCCGTTCCACGTAAAAATACTGGTATTCAGCTGAATCCTCTCTGAGATTCTTGAAAGTTTACCTCGCTACCCTCTTGTTCCCGCAGTCAGCTAAAATACGAGAGATACCTCCGTGCCTCGGAAAGCACGTTAAGCCGTTGGTCCTGGCTGCCATTTGTAGATCTTTGGAAGTCGTTACGGGTACGTAACGACTTGCAAACATCTACAAATGGCAGCCAGGACCGCAAACCGATGGCAGACTACCGTCTGAAGCCAGGAAAAGTGACAACACTCATGCCACTGGGTGTTATTCAGTTACTGGGTTGAGGAGGGCAGTTGCTCTATGAGAAAAACTGGTTTTCAGTTGAATCCAGTAAGACTGGAAGTTCTCCCTAACATACTTCGGAAAAGGCTAGGCAGAATAATTAGCTCCAATATAATGGATTTACACTCTCTTTAGAAAACTACTTATTTACTTACAGTATAAACACACATCCCGTTTTCAATATCAGGTACATATTTTCAATAAGTAAGTTGGCATATGAGTCATGCGACTTGAACGGTAATGGGCATCGGTTTCATTTGGCATTTGAAACCACGAGAGAAAACGTCAATTTAACTGCACGGAGATTGGACTTTGATTTTATATTATTAAGCCGCAATCGTGTTGGACGAAGTTATGAACTGAATAAAGTGTTTTTGAATCAAATATTCTGATGAAAGATATCGAGGTACCATTGTTTCTAAAACAGAAAATAATTGAAGCTTTGATAAATCAGCGTTTTCTTTACGTTATATGGAGTATGGATTCCAAACCTACTCCTGGTTTGCGGAATTGTTCGAAAGAGTTACCGCGGCCCTGGAACACACAGGGCATTTGGACGGACACGGGTGAGTTTTAGTCAGTAAAAGTCTGACACTCCCTTCCGCTCCGCCCAGAGCAGAAAAGTCATTTGATAATTTCCCACCCAAATAAAAAAAACCTTATCTACTAATATTACAATGTGAAAGTTACTCTGTATGTCTGTCTGTTACATCTTCACGTCTAAACGGCTGAGCAATGAAACTTGGCTCGAATTTTCGACGTTCACGTGGCCGAAGCGGTAGAAGCTAATTCAATATAAAGCTAGGCAGTTGATCTACAGTCTCGACTTCGACGCCACCATTGAGTACAAGGCTAGAAATACAATAGAGTGAAGCGATACTTCACGCTTTGAAGCTTCACAGCTTGGCTCATCACCGCAAGGTTGCCTGCTTGTCGGTCTTCTACAGATTGTACTTCGGGGAGAGTGTCCAGGAACTCCACGACCTCATCCCACCGGTCCCCTTCTACCATCGGATATCTAGACGCACTGCAAATTAGTATTCCTACCTTGTTGCTATTCCACCAATTCGCACTTGCGTCTGCGTTTCCGAACGCATTCAACCCTAAACTCTTAAAAGTTAGAGTGAACAAGCTTCTTCTGGGTAAGCTCACTCCGTTGTCGAAATAAATTGTCAAAATTAAACCTTTTGCGGTTCAATGTATCAAAGTAGTAAAGGCACCTAACTACTAAGTGTAATAAATATTCGAGGATTAAGGAAACATAATTATTAGAAGTTTGAAAAGTAATACTTACTTAAACTCCTAAACACAGCCTTCCCCGAAAGGCTAAAAACATTTTACGAAAACAAACACCTACCTATCATCTCTACTTGAACGCCCACAACACATAACATTCCCTATTAAAGAGGCCGTGTTTCGTTCAGGCTATGGGGCAGACCACCATGATAATAGCCCTATCCGATGAGAACTTATTAGTGGTTGATTACAATATGTACTCTGGTAATGTAATCTGAACTAAGGGGATTAAGAGCGGCGATTACAATGAGAGGTTTAATGAATTATGAGATTGTGTAATATACCAAGCGGTGTTAATGTAATGCATTTTATTATTTGGCTCCCGTTTGGCCACTGGTTTGTAGTCGATGGTGGTCACTTGCCTAGAAGCGTGGTCCTCGACTTTGTCTCTGTCATCTATGACCTAGACTAGAGTCAAGAGCAAACCCATCTCAAATAAAAAAGTGACCAGTTCACTTTTGACTTTAAGTCTAGATATAATAATATGACCATATTATGATCCTAATAATCGAATGTGTCTTAACATTAAAATAACGGAGGTTTAACATAACCCAACGATTTAGTATGGATTCCTTAGTGACAGGTGTAAACTAGTTAACACTGACTGATTAATAAACCTTAAATTGTAATAAAAAATGCGCACTAAGCTAAGATAATAATTATCACTGACATAAAAAAAATTGTAGGGTGGTCAATGGGAAAGAAATGGCGGAAGACGAAGGGAATTAGGAGACGACTTGGATGTCTTCCTGAATCGACAAGAAGTGGCTCAGAGCCGGGAACGGGGAACGGAGCCCTTTGCCCAGCTGCAGCAGTACAGCCTAGCTATAATAAGGTAAATTGGAATAGGTTCTAGTCCTTATCTTGAAAATGATTAAATTAATTATTAAATTATTTACGTTTATCTATATCTCTGACTAGCTTTTGCGCGACTGCGTACGTGCATATCCCGTTTTTTTCCGTTTCCGTAGCCTATAGCTTTCCTCGTGGATGTGACGAATACGATTTTTTCCAAATCCGACTAGTAGTTCCAGAGATTAGCGCGTCCAAACAAACAATCAAACTCTTCAGCTTTATTACATTAGTATAGATAAGTAAAGTATAGATTAATTCAGTCCTTATAGTACGTAATACTAATAATAGTAGTGTAATTACCTGCTAGAGAAGGATACAGAACACATAAGATAGGATGATTAGTTTCAAAGAAAGACGGATCCGTTAGTAATGGATCCGAGTTCCATAGATGCGCAATTGATTAACTATTTTAACTTTAGGACTAGCCAACGTAGCAAGCGACATTATCGCATTTTTCAATTGCCTATATCTACCACCTTTAATAAATACCACCTTTAATAGCCCCCTAACACGTATGGTAAGATTACCTATATAATGAAAGGTCCAATTTGACGGATTACCCTATTGAAGTTTTCTTTATAAGTTTTGCTTCATACAGACGTTCCCTCTTCAAACAGTGCGAACAATGTACGTCTTAATAGCTCAAATTGTTTTGTTTTTGTAGTGTTCAGGATTTAGGTATACTGGACGCAGTTTTTAGTTTTTCTATTTGTCTCTAATATTCATTATGTTCAATGTCATGCATACCTGTCATTTGCATGGTTACTGAAATTTGGTGTGCTTACTATAAATAAATAAATAATATGATGAAGGACCGAGAATTAGGGTGGACATCGAGTCTTAAGTCGTTAAATACAACTATTGCTGTCGGTATGCCGCAGAAAATAAGTAAATCTGTACATTGACACGTCGATAAATAAAACACGTATAAATTCTCACCATGAGGTGTGAATGCTTTATAATTGGCGGCTTGCTAAAGCAAATGTTTCGGAATTTCGTGGCATTTTCAGCAAACGTATGCGGATTGCGGAGCTTTGACGAGTGGACACCGCGATCAATTAACCGATCAGTGGTATTTATTATTAAATTATTTTGTTCCGTTATTAATTGGTGTACCGTTATATACTTTTGTTTTACTTAAATGTTATTTATTTTATTTTTATTTTATTTTATTTTATTTGATAGGTACACCAACGACCTCTTCACTAGGGACATTAACATAATAAAAATTACACATGCATTGAGTTATGGTGAATTAGTCACTTACAGGCGTACACAGCACTTACCTACTTAAAACATTACTTCTTAAACATACGTTTCAACAAGATTCTTTACTCGTGAGGATACAAAAAACTAAATTAGAAACAAAGAACAAAACATTAAGTAAATAAAAAACACAAAATCATAGTAGAAATTAGAATCAGAGATCAAAATTATCATTAAAACATTAAGATTAAGAAACAAAAGTAAAATCAATATTCAAAAATTCAAAACGGCAGAATGCGGTAACGAGTGCATTATGAAATAATTCCAAAAGATTACAAAAAACAAGTAGAAAGTAAAAAGTNTTACTTCTTAAACATACGTTTCAACAAGATTCTTTACTCGTGAGGATACAAAAAACTAAATTAGAAACAAAGAACAAAACATTAAGTAAATAAAAAACACAAAATCATAGTAGAAATTAGAATCAGAGATCAAAATTATCATTAAAACATTAAGATTAAGAAACAAAAGTAAAATCAATATTCAAAAATTCAAAACGGCAGAATGCGGTAACGAGTGCATTATGAAATAATTCCAAAAGATTACAAAAAACAAGTTATGGTTTCTTTCTATCCAAAAAACGGTTGTCTGTAAAGTCGGTTTACTGACGATAGTTGAACGTGACAACGTCATAATAAAATACTGATGGAATGGTTTCATTGTTCAAAAGAAAATTTATCGCCGCAATTATCGTTGCTATAAACAATTGACACCACATTCACTTATGGAACGCCTCAGAGCGAGGTAACGCCGCATGACGTCATGTCTTTTCGTGCGTGCAGCCGGCTCCATTGAATTATAAGACGTTGTCACGTCAAAATGTATCGTTTAATGTAAAAGCTTGCTGCTCAAGTCTGCCACAATACGGTTATTGGTGTAGTCACTACGCCCTGAAAACCTTCAATTGAATGAATTGAACATCATCAATTGTCATTAGGGGAAGAAAAACGTCATTGTTGAATATTGCTCTACATTCTACCACAAGTACCAACAATACAAGCAAGTTTCTTCAGCTTCAGAAAAACAAAGATATCTTTATTTCCAAAATCACATACGGCGATACCAACTGACCTCTTAAGTAACAGTTCCACAAAGCCTATCGGTGCGCTGTGGGCAATATGAAAAGTGGGCTGAGATCGGCGCGCGCGCAACTGCGCTTATCACCTATCTGCAAATCCATACATAATGCCAGCTCTGCCGGGCTGATACTGCAACGCCACGCTATTAAATTAAGGAACTGGGAAACTTTAAAGATTGCAGTTGTAGTGGTTCATTAGTTTATATTTTCAAGAAAACTGTAGTCCAACATCAACGTTCATGATCAGTTTTTGCTATTATGGTTAAAAATGGTTACCCAGACTAGAAGTTCACGTTGTCTAGGGCCTCTTCTTAGACTACGTTTCTTATCAATTTACAATACATTTCGAGGCGCAAACGAGCATTTAATCACATTACATCTCGGTAGCTCGCAATGTGCTGCAACTTGCATGCGACTCATGCGAGGTAGTTACAAGAGAAAACGGGGCCTAACAAGAGTCTCTAGAAAAAGTGATATTTCTACAGCGATAAAATGTCACTTAATCTGAAGCTCAGACTTTTGACAGCAGATTTACTGCTCATAAACTTTTTTTTTTGGTTTACAGAGACCGGAGACTACTCGCACCTCATTCGCAGTCATAAGTCATCATCATATTCCTGCCCTTATCCTATGTTACTTGGGGTCGGCGCAACACGTTTTTTTCTTTCATTCTGTCCTATCAGCCGTCACGCTATCACTAAGTCCCTATTCATTCATATCACTCCTAACACAATCCATCCAACTTTTCTTTGGCCATCTCCCTCTCCATCCATCCACATTTATATTCATTACTCAACATAACCAGCTTGCTCGGCCTGTAGCCCTTCTTCTAAATTTCTACATTTGTTTTGTCTATTATATGGTGTAACCCTTTTTTCGTCTCCATTTTCCCATTTCTTAATTGCAACCTTTTTCTAATGCCTGAGACAAGAACAACCTGTTAGATAAATTATACTTACTGCTAAGGCACGTAAACCTTCATAAATATATGCTCTACGTCTTGAGTTTGTCGCGACAGGCGCCCAACTGTCTTGTACTGAGCATACAAATGATTTAATATGTTTATGAATTAAATGTTTGACTTTCGCATAATGTTCCTCTAAACTAATTGATTCTAATACTGAAAGAAAGATAAGGAGGTTTATAGCAGCATTTATACCGCAACATACTAACTAAACAACTGAAGTTGTAGCGACGCTATTATTTTTGTCATCATTATGAACAACTTTTACTTTGAAACCAACACGAAAATCACAAAATAAATCGATTTCCCCGTACATTTATGTTAGCATAACTCGACAAAATTGTACTGAATTGGTGGTTTTTTTCTCGATTTGGAGAGAATGTCAATTTGTTAGCGCAGACAGATGTCTGGACCCAACCTATGCTCAAGTTTTAAGAATTATCAAAACGTTATCGACAAAATCTTCAAAGCGCTAACAAGCAAGCCTTCCACTATAGTTTTACAACATTACTATGATGTAGTGCTAAATAAGGGGCATTGCGCCAGATATAAATCTGTCGCAACATGGCGCCCGCTAGTCTTGCGGCGTCTGCGCACAGCTTGTTACGTCACCCAGTACATATCAAGAAAATTCCCCTGTTTACGCACAACACTGGAATTGTAAACTAGCGATTTATGCGATGCTGTAAACACTGAATATTCTGCGTGGATTTGAGCAGCTGTTGTAGGAAAATAAGGTTTGTGGGATACTGGAAATGTAGATGGATAGTTCATAGCTGGATCTGTGAGTGGGAAGATGAACAAATATAATAGGGTATTTGACTAAAAAAAGGGTCTTGACAGACAGACACACGGACAACAAAGTGTTCCTATAAGGGTTCCGTTTTTTCCTTTTGAGGTACGGAACCCTAAAAATGTAATTAGTCCGTGAGATAGATTTCCAAAAAATATTGGATACGTTATGGAGGTATGCGGTACAGAGAGTAAAATCCCGCACACCTCCACTGAAATGGGAGGATCCTCCGACCAGACGGTTGTTGTGTCTGGTGGGCAACTGCCTGACAGTTGATATTCGGACTGTTGTATATGTTCAAATCTCACGGAGAACTGCTGCGCGATGCAGGATTTCATTGGTAGTTCATCGCTGACAGGATGAACTACCAATGAAATCCTGCAGGATAACAGGATTACAGAAGGAGCAAAAAGAACCGCAACGCCATCTGCGTTGCGGTTCTTTTTGCAGTCGTACAAATTTCGTTTCTTATGATGATTTCATGTGATGATTGATGCCGTTACAACTTATTTTTTCTTTTTTCACGTAAACAAAAAAAAGAGACGATACAGTGCGTTGAAAACTCGTATGACGTCACTTATCAGTACACTTTTGACTGGAAAGTAACGTTACAAGCCCACACGTTACAACTTCGTATTTTTTTATTTGAATTTCTTGTCATTCGAGCTCGGAAGTTCCTGAGCTGTAAGTTTTTTGCTGGTTCTTTAAGTGTTACTCTGTTCATATCAAACATAGATCTGAAAACACGAAATCCAGCGATAAAGGAAAGTGTTCTGCTTTCGCCCCTCTTTCATCGCTCAAAACATTTCTCTGTCTTGCTGCATCGCTTAAAAATACAGTTACTTCTAATTAGCACTAAAAATAACGAATAAAACAAAACTACAATTGTAGCGGCATTTATGCCACCACACGAAAAACTAAGAAGCGAAATTTGTACGGCAATAAAAAGAACCGCAACGCCATCTGCGACGAACTAACAAGAAATCCTGCATCGCGCAAGCAAAGTTCTCCGTGCGATTTGATCACATACAACAGTCCGAATATCAACTATCGGTCTGTTGCCTAGCAGACACAATAACCTTGGTAGGAGGATCCTCCCATTTTCAATGGAGGTATGCGGGACTTTATTCTCTGTTCCGCATACCTCTATACAATAAAAGGCAACTTAATCAGAATGCAAATTGAGTCAATCCTAACGGCAAAATTTATAGTGATAGTAAAACAAAAGCTTCTTTAATCCAACATTCAGCACAAAGATATTAGAAAACCACTTTATTATCACAACAAACACAAGTTTTTAAGCAATAATCTAATAATTCTAATAAACACTGCGGCTTGTTCTTGAGCTCGTAAGTCCCGCTGACAAGATCGGCGTGTGTTCGCGAAAGCGGGATCTGCCGCAGGACACAAATCATGGCGGCCCCGGCCCCGCCCCGTTCTTACACAACCGAGTCAGGAAACTGGGCTGTTGTGGACTAAAAAAAATGTTTGGACTAGCTTTGGGAGGGAGGGAGAGAGGTAGTCTATTTATCATCTATGTTTGTGCTTTCTTTTCTCGTATCTGCGGTGCTTTGGTGCTGCCGCGCTGTTGTTGTACCGCGCCGGCACTTTTGTTTTGTATATGTCACCGGAAAATTGCAGACTCTGTAAGTTTGTAAAATATCGCGTGAAATTGTAAACCATTTTTTCTAAATAAGACACGGATATATTAGAAACTATTGAATTTGGATGGGATGATGGGAAAATTGTATATAAAACGATTTCATCATAATATATCGAGAAATTATAATATAATACAGATTTATTACAATCTTGCAGATTCTGCACTTTTCCGGTGACATATATATCTTTGTAGCCTGACAAAATAAGAAAAGGATTCATTAGTTTTAAATCAACCTTTCAAATTCCCTGCCAGTCTGTGTTTCCTGATAGCTACAACCTGGGAGTCTTTAAGTTAAGAGGCAAATTCCTGGCAAACGTGCTACATTTTCGACCACAGCATCGCTTACCATCAGGTGAGATTGTGGTCAAACGCGTGCCCATTAAAAAAATCCCTTCCTCACTTCCAGTCGATAGCAATGCGGATGTCATATTTTAGTTACGAATTTCTATTTTTATTTAAATGTATATCGTTAGATTAGTATTTAAAATATAAAATGTATATGTTTATTAATAAATATGTCCTTGCACCTCTTATGATAAAATAAATATATTGCTAATTATATATTTTCTCATGGCGTGGCTCACAAGATACCCATTATACATATATTGTAATCACTTTTTGATCCACAGAAAAATCAAAAGGCATCTTCGACATCAAGCTTCTGTATGTACCTTACCTTTGCTTTGCGTCCTGACTGCAGAAATATTCTGGCCTTTAGTTTCATCATTATTCAAATGAAACATCCTAGTTTCTTCACAGCCATATTCAGCATCTTCCTACATCGCAGCTTTAATCCCAATATGGACGCCAATGCATCCTCAATTTGTATGAGGCAACAACTTGAAAGTGAGTGGCGTCAATAACTTACTCGTTGAAACTTAGAGGGATTTACGAGAACAACACACTATTATTATTGTGAACTAATTTCCAAGAGTTATTGTACTTTGGATTGTTGGTTTAAGACTTGCCAAGTACTCGTATGAGGATGTTACGAAACGTAAAAACATGTTTGACCAAAAAGTCTTGAAGGAAAGACATATTGACGCTACTGTATAGTTACGTTCTTAGCAGAAGATAAATCTGCTAGTGAATAGATTTAAACAAAACCCCATAAAATTGTTCACAAAAGTAAAGACAATCATTATCGTCATCAGTCTACTACTATGCATGGGCCTCTCCAACTGCTCGCCAATCATCTGCGTTCGCGGCAACTTTCAATTAGCGGCCACCAGGCACCCTTCGAAGATAGTCGCGTCGCGTCTTGATCTGAAGGCAAATAGAATATAATTAATCTGTATCCGAGTGTCCAAGACTCAAAAATGGTTAGTAAAGCTTACGACGATGTTAGTAAACACTGACATTAAGTACAATTACAAAAAAAAAATCAAGTGAAAAACAAAAAAAAAACAAAAAACTGTGGCAATCTGGGAGTGCCGACAGAAGTGGAAACTTGAACAAAAATGCCCAACGCGCCGCGATTCGAGATATTATAAAATCATAAATATCTCGAAAACGGTAAGTCCAATCACAAAAAATGCCAAAATTTGGGCTGCCTGTAAAAAATCCCGTAGGAAGATCCACAAGACTTAATCTCTGTATTGTTTGAATTGCATTCCCATACCCCCACTACTAGTCGAATACTACGTTATACACAGAGGTGTCGGTTACGATAACAGTGTCGCGAGTCAGATGGTTTTTTCCCATCTCAAAAATGCCCAATGCGCCTAAAGAAGTTTTCACTTCAAAAAACACAAAAATTACTATGGGTCACCGTAGCGACTAACCAAGTGAAATTGCACAACACACACACAGTCCAGGCGACTCGTAATCATGCTTAGGATACTGTTGGTACCTCCCACCCTGCTCATTTTATTTTACTACAGAGATAAGTATTGCCATACAAGTGGCAATGCCACTAGGCTAGTTCGATCCAGCCCGTCCCTAGCTGTCTTCCCGCCAGCGAAGCCCGTACCCCACAGGGGGTGCCCTTAGCGTGTAGTTGCTTAGTTTGTAAGTTTTATATAAGCCCTGCCTGGAGGCTTTAATATTTATATAAAGGCCGCCAGAGGCAGTAGAACCACAAAGGCTAAACTGCGAGAGGCCACTCACAAAAAAAAGGCAATGCCACAAGTCTTTTGGGTTCTACTCCAGTCAACAGCGATGCTGAAGAATCTTTTAAATTTCTCGGAATGGGTTCGAGAGACTATCTTACTATAATTTTGATGCGTAGAATAGTATTCCAAATCGACAATTTATCGGGAGTTTACAATCTCTCAAGATATTTTATCATTGAACGGTGTTTGCTATTTGCCGTTGACATGCACAACGTGTTACAGAATAAACGCAATAACTGAAACGGGGTCATTGCACTCATCATTATTAAAAAACTTTTAATATGGGACCAAACCAGAAAACTCAAATCTGCTTTTCAGTACTTTTTGTTGAGTTATTCGCACACAAATTTACGTATTTTTTTTTTTCGATTTCAGTGTTCCCATTGTAGGAGTTGATCATAATGATGAGTACACTGCCCCCTTTTTAGGTATTGCGTAAGGTGTTCCATTAGTATGTTGTAAGTACAGTTTAAGCAAAAAATTCGCAGGCACCATTTTTATATTAGTTCTAAAAAACTGATTAGCAATAAAACAGAACAGTCGAGCGTCTCCGTTACACCCGTAAAAACATAGCTAGCGACTTAACCACTAACTAAATGAAAGCCACCTAAATACTGCAAACAATCTCTTATTCCAAACATTCGTGACTAAAACTATCTTAAAACAGTTTCATTGAGGTCAGAGATCAAGCTGTAAAATAAAAATTCTAAACTGTTCCGATATTCTGCATGAAATATTCAAATCTAGGCAATTATTCGGCCGTTTAGACTGGAGAGATATCGTTTTGAAGCGTGTGAGCGTTATCTCAACGTTTTGTGGTTGAAAACAATAGCTCCTAAGCCTCGGCTTCGGAGCAAGGCGAGGCAATCAAAGCTTGCAATAGAACGCTAGGAACCGGAACGCGACAGTTATTCCGCTCGTCTCTCAAGTAACGGTCCCACCATTTGCAGTACTTTTTCTTTGTGCTCGACTACTAACAGTGCAACTATGTAGAAACTCGATTTATTATCGTTTATAAACTGAAACGTCATATTTGTCAGACAGTTTTGAAAAAGGCAGTCTATATCTGTCTTTATCTATTTCAAAAACTGCCGGTCGATTCTATAAAATGTCGAAGTGAAGGCTTGGGTGAAGTGAGCACGAGGTGAGCTGTCAATCCATATAATCAAGATGTCACGTGATCACCAAGTGAGCTGCTATTCCATCTTGAATTTTTTGATTGACAGCTCATCTCGTGATCACTTCACCCAAGCCTTCACTTCGACATGTTTACAGATTCGATCGGCTGATGTTTTCTTAAATTGTGTTTACGTATTACTACGACCCAATTTTATTTTATTTTTACACTAATTGTAAAGCCAAAACAAAATATTAATTGAAAACAAATTGTTAATATTGTGTTGTGGAAGCATCGTCTTCAATCTACAACAGCCATCGAATAATATAAAATTAGATTGTTTGTATAATCTCGCTATTTTGAATACCTACCATTGCATACCGTGGGTGTATTCAGAGGCACCCATTGGATTCCAGGATCTGATGGTAGTATGCATGAGCATAATCAGCCTATTTTATTTCATAGATGTGGCACGCCCCCTCCCTGTGAGAGGGAAGTGGGCCATTGTCCACCACGAGGGCCCAATGTAGGTTTTGTAGATAGATCATGAAAACCAAAGATCTACCGTGACGCAATTCAGATTAGTAAGTATAATCACCACTTTATTAAGCTACCACTTAATGAAGTGGTTTTTAACACGGAAGAAAAGAAAAATACATTTACCATTATGCTCTCTCATACGCTCTGGAATTTATAGTAACTTTTGATATAATTTGAACCGTTTCTCGAATTTTTGAGGCTTTCTTTTTGTGCTGTTGACTTGAATCGTGCTAGTGAACGATGGTAGCGCAGTAGCGAGTGGAGTTGGTACCTACGTTCACCACGCTTCGTCGTTTGCTGGCAGTTTTGTTATTTTGGATTATTTTCTACTAAATCGTGTTTAGACGCTTTCTGATGACCATGTTTTTTTGCTTGTTTTGGGATAAAATGTTTTATTTTTGAAATTGTACCTAATACTGGTCTCGTTTATGCAAGATTTCATATTATAAACGATGTATCGGTGTATGGTTCGTTAGGAAGCAAACAGTTAATGTGACTGAAAATCGTGTGACTTATTTTATCGATGACGTTATCTTAATAATGTTGTACCTCATTCGATGAAATCAGGTACTACATTATACCCCTTCTCAAAATACGTCCCATTTTACTACAAAATGCAGATGATCACTGTGATATCGAGATGGATTATTGTGGAACAATCTTTTAATGGGCACTCATTATTTTACGCCTACAGTCCAATCAGAATTCCACACACAAATAAAAACACACCATTTCCGTATTATTTGCAAAAAGATACATCCTGCCATCAATAAACCAGATTTATTCTAGAGTATAAAGAGAATCCGCGTGCTCTAAGTAAAGCGTGGTATTAAGTTATTAGAAGGGTGTTTACTTTAAGTATGGTACTTATAGGTTCGGCCTGGGGCCACTCGATACCCCGTGTTATAAATCTAAGCTATATCATAAAATCTCCAATAACCACCGACTACCGACCACCGTTAGCTGCTGCCTTGATCTAGGATAATACTAAAAATAATTGTGGATTCTAAATTATGATGTTTTTAGTTTTGAGCCAGTTCGTTGACTATAAGGCTGTAATGTGAATGAGACAACGTCAATGTTTGAGTTTAACCCTTAACTAAACTATTTACATCTACTAAACCTAAGCAAAGTACACTCAGGCGTCAAAGTATTCCTCCGCATCGCTGTTATTCGGAAACGTGCCCAGAAGACTGGCAGCATTGCCACGTTGAATGGCAATGCTAATTTTTTGAGCAAAGAGCCAGCTCTCTGGTCCCGCAAAGTGTCAATCAGTCGGCGAGATATATTCTTGAAAAGGAAACGCGCACTCGGACCCCATGATCCAAGCGTTTCGACCCCAAACGGCTCAAAACTGTAATTCCCAATAAGGTTACAGTCTCTGCGCCGCTTAAGGGCCTCAGCAGCCGCAGCGGTAGCGCCGGCACAGCCTGCCGTACTTGGAACGTGCGATGGCGCAAGGGTGTCGACAGACGTTGCGTCCCACAATAGAGGCCTACCCACCTTCCACGGCACCAACGTCATACCATCTGGTCTTTTCCCATCGTTCCGTACCAAGCCGCTAGGTTCTAATATCGCATTAACGCCGGCGGTGACAAAAGCCCGACGAATAATATCGTTGATGCTGGCATGCCATGCTATGCTTCGTTGACTTGGTACTTGACTGAGCAGAATCTAGAGTTTTCCTTGCCGTTGTTAATACCTTGCTGTATTTTCAGGATAACCATACATAAGGATCTGTAGTGTGTTAGGTTGAGGTTGAAGGACGCGAACGTACTCACCCTAGCGAGGACAAACGCTACGTACAATCCAGATCAGAGCAATACTGAAATTTTAATCGTCTGTAAAACTATAATGGCAGTAAGTAACGATCGAAAATATCGTTAATTAATTGATAAGAGCATGCAGTCAGAACAAACGACCCTCACAAAACCAGCTAGAATGATAAAGGCAAGATTTATTTCAATCATGTGCCTGATATGTTTCGTTAAGTGTAAAATGGAACCTTTTGTCGCCGGTGGGTCTTTCGCTCGTATATCTCACTTCCCTCATTCCGCTTTTATGAGTGTTCATTGCTTCGATGAGGACAAGATAGAGAGGTCTTGGATCTGCGGGGCTTCGATTGTGAATCAAGTGGTAACGCTGACAGCAGCGCACTGTTTGTTCGGATGTGACCAAAACAGCTCGATCAGCGTGTCCGTGGGGCACTCCCATAGGGATCAGGGGGTGGAGTCCACCGTCCACAGCTACATGATACATGAGGACTATGATGAGCGAGAGATGGCCAATGACATTGCTCTAGTGATGCTCAACACTATAATTGAATTCAGTAAAACCGTGAAGAGAGTGGTGCTGATGAAAACGCCGCCCTACTTTGAGAAGGCACAAATAGCTGGCTGGGGACTTACCGATGTAAGAATGTTTGTAATTTAGGGTCAATTTACACAGAGGAGAGATGAGGTGCGTTTTGAAAAACTGGCCAAATAAGAGTCGGACTCGCGTGCAAAGGGTTCCGAACGAATTTCATTTTTGTAACATGTTATTTTAACATAATATAGGTAAAATTACGAAAAAAATATTTTTGTAACCCTCATGATAAGCCCAATCATTTGATTTGTCACGTTACAATTTGAAAACTTTTTTTTTTTCTATTTTTTCCCCACAAGCACGTGTTTATACAAGAGTTCATATAGTGTACCAAATTTCAACAGAATCGGTCCTGAAGGTTTGGAGAAAATTTACTATGACACCCGAGTGATCATGATGTTCGGATCCCTAAAAATACTTAACGACAGTGATACAAAAAAAAACATGTATCTAAATAATTCCAAGACCCAAAAATAGTGTGTTCCGAATCGATTTTCGTCATTAAATAGACATGAAAATTATTCGTTAGCTAATTTATGGAATTTAGAATCACCGCGTCATAATAAATAAATGCAATCTTTTATTTGTTGATATTTAATCCTCAATGCAGAGTAAAAAACGGATGTTTAATGTATGGTATAATTATTTTTAATGTATCAACGATTGACATAATTTCGTTTGTTATAATCATCTATTGTTATAACATTCTTTCCTTCCATGACAATTTAATTTCTTAAAATATTTAATGATATATATATACATACGATACAGTAAAGCAATGGTGAAAAGTTATTATGTTCGTATTGTTTAAAATTTCTATGATCTAATGGTCATTTTATATAACTTCATCCAATGTAAATTAGGCTTTAATTACGGTTGTAGCCAAGAAAAGTCATAGAAGCCCTGGCTAGCTCCTATTTCTACCTGCAGGGTTTTAAGGAACCTAACATGAATGGGATTATGTAGTTTCAGTTCGCTCGTTTTACTCGCTCATACTTGCTCCCGTCATCCCATTCGAACCTAACCTATCCGTGTTGGGGTGCCCAAAGTCCCGAGCTGGCCCCGCTCGCTTTTTGTTCGACGGTTAGATCAAATTTTTGTTATACAAAATGATAATTAGATACATCAAAATAACTCTACACTAACTAATAAAATATACTAAACAAACTTTAGAGAAAGTGTTGCTATACACGGGACATTATATGAAATAATAAAAAAGTAATTTAAAAAATTAAACTGACTATAAAACTGTAATTAATTAAAAAATAATAACTAAAAAAGGGGAAATAATAGTTTTATCTTTTAAAAAATCTAAACTAAAAATGCCAACTAATTAAAAAATAGAAGCTGGTAATAAACTCATATATACAAAAAATGTGCAATTCTGACAAAATTACATACATACGGGTCGAATTGATAACCTCCTTTTATGAAGTCGGTTTAAATTATGTCAAGTTTTGTTCGATGAAGGAAATTTTAATGATATACTTATACTAAATGAGCTGACGCGACTGAATCTGCGTACCTACTTCACTCAAACGTTTAGTGAGGACTACAATTTGATTGGAATGACTTGTTGCCTTACTATGACGTGCTAATGCCATCGAATTTCGATGATGTAAACGGGATAGTGCTATTTGCTATGTCGCTCCGTCTCCCTCTGAGAGCGGAATCATGATAGTTTCAAGATTTCATAGTACCCTCCCTTCCCTATTGTGGTTAAACTAAATTAGATTACACATGTTGTTTTAGAGTTAAGACTTTCCATAAAGTATTCTAATTTGGATACCTAAGTTATTGCATTTATTCTGGGACGTTTGTAGACCTTATCTGCTTGATAACAAAACTTTTCAATAATAGAATTCGAATACACCCCACGGTAGACACGGCCTGGAAGTGCCCACTAGGCACGTGCTGCAACTTGTGATTTTGAATACGCTTCAAGCATTCGCGTCCGACTCGTGCCTCGATGTGATCCTTAGGGGTTGTATTAGTACAAAGCGATCATCTCGCGAAAAAATAATTCGATCGTCGCGTTAGTTTGTTCGGCAAAATTGGGGGCAGCCCTCTGTAAGTGCGACAATGCGACGATCGCGGATTCGCACGATTATCCGTATAACGACGACTTATAACATTTCGTTGAAAAAGTGAAATTACCTTTGTGTACCGTCGTAGTTGCATCTAAGTAATTTTTATTAATCTTGTACTAATATTATTTATCTTAGTAATATTTATGAATTGTATGTTATATTTAAACTTTTACACACGGTGTCTACATCTCTTTTGGTTGGACATTCAATAAACACAATTATTATAATTTTCTAACCGGCATTTGAACAGCAACATGCCTTTTTTTTTTTTGATGCCGGGGGAAAATCCTCATGGATGTCGTCCGCCCTGGGGCGGGCGAAGGGGTGTTCCATCTCCCACCTTACGCCTGGGATCGCGGGAACGAATGCGACTTCCGTAAATCCGTGAACAGCAACATGCCTGCCACAGCAATGCCGGACATAAGGGTAGTCAAGCCTGTTGGCAATCAATGCCAGGACAGCATTGGGGCTGGCCCGCATGTGGCGATTATTTATTCGCAAAACGTGCATATTTTTGCGAGCACAGCGATTACAATTTTTGGTATTTCTTGTGATTTTATCACGACTTTTTTTAATACTAGTATATGAAACTGCATTTGGGTCTAGCGGCTGGGTTTATGCACACTTGTGCTTTTACAATACCTGTTGTGTAACAGTTTTATAAAATACTCTTAAAAAAAAACAAGAAAAGTGCAACTGGATTCTGCAAAATTTAATATATGCATGGTAAATATTTGCAGGAAGCACAAAATAAAGAGACAGATCTCCTGAAATACGTTGATCAATTTGTGATGTCTGAAAACCGCTGCACGAAGTACTTAAAGAAAGCGCCGAAAGGTACCTTTTGTGCCCGCAGCGTGAGAAACAATGATTATTCTACCCGGTAAGTTTCAAGCGAATGCTTTCATGTTATTGAGTGAAAAATTAGAGAGTCTTATTTATTTGGATCTCCACCAAGGGATTCTCAGTTATAACATAAGTCACAGTGATACAAGAGATTAATTTACGTGTGCTCCTTCTCCTTCTTATGTCGACACCATGCACATAGAACTAGGTTTACATAACAAAATAATAAAACATACATATATACAACATTTAATTAAAAATAGGATAACATTATTTCATTAAATTAAATTAGATTCAATTATTCCAATAAATTAAATTATTCCAGTAAATTAACTTGTTCCACTAAATTATTATTTTTGCTTTTGGACTGTCTTATTGTAACGGGGATCCATAATCGGCTATCGCTTCTTTTGTTTTATTTCAAATTATTTTTAAAGCCAGCTAACTGGTAGGAATTTTCCATACTTTATACTAATATTAGCTTTTGCCCGCGACTTCGTACGCGCATATTCCTCCCGTTACAGTAGGAATTTTCCGTTCCCGTAAAGTATTCCGCATGAATGTGGCGGCTATCATACGCAAAAAGAATTTTACAAATCCGAATGGTAAATTCAGAGATTAGCGAGTTCAAACAAACAAACAAACAAACTCTTCAGCTTTTTTAAACGTTGCCCCACACTAAGAATTTCTCCTGTATCGTAGGTGAGTTTACAAACGTATAAACTCACATACACAAACAGCCAGACCCGGAACAACTATGTATGGCCAAACAAATATTTGTTCCGTGCGGGGATCGAACCCGCGACATGCAGTGCAGCAGTCAATCGCTCTTCACCAACCGTGTCGTCAAAATATCGCCACCGTCACTTAAATATTAAGTACCTGGATGACCGAGCTTGGCACAGTTTTTTTTTGGTAACCGTTTTCTAATAATGAAACCTAGCTGGATCGATTTATCGCCCCCGAAACCCCCTGCATACTAAATTTCACGAAAATCCTTGAAGCCGTTTCCGAGATTTAGATTATATAATATACAAATGTACAAGAAATGCTCGTTTAAAGGTATTAGATTAGATATAACAATTAGTGTCCATAAGTAGTTTATAATGTTTATGGTTTATTAGTTTGAAAAATCTGTCTTTTTCTTTTTTAATTTTTTTTTCATATTTATATTTTCTAGTATTATGATTTATGTAAGTGTGCTTTTGTGTGTTGTGTTTTCTGTTCTTGTACGAAACAAATGTTTTATTTATCTATCTATCTAGGTCTCTATGTTTGTTCAAAAACTACACAATTGTCATTTTTGCGTCAGCAGGGATTGCAGAAAAAATCGTACAAAATTGACATGTCTCCTATCGATTTTATTTAATAAATAAAATCCTAATGCTTAGTGGTGACTTTTGCTGGAGAGATCGCAGGTGAGTTTCGGAGGCATTGCTGAAATGTGTCATGTGTTTATAACTAATTACTCATCTACCTAATGCACCGCCTCGTTAGGGATACAGGATCGCTGCCTCTGGGCACGAATGATTAAAAGGAATAAGGTATGGTAGTGATTTTCCTATCACACTAATATTAGGAAGGCGAAAGTTTGTGAAAATGTGTGTGTATGTTTGTTACTTCTTCACGCGCAAACGGCTGGACCAATTTTGATAAAATTTGGTATGCAGGAAGCTGACACCCTGGCAACACATAGCTTTTTATAAATATACTAGCTGCGCGGGTAACACCGCGGGGCGCAGCTAGTTCTAGTATAAAAACCCGACAAAATAGTGTAAATTTGTGAAATAATGAATGAACGTGCAACTGCCGCGCTGGAGACAGGGTCGGTGAGCGTGTTTTGTTGCAGAATAACTTGCTGCTCTTGTCGCTAGCGCGGCAAAACTAACTTCATCTATTTGATTGACAGACCTTAAACATTCGAAAGTAAATGGTCTATTTTAGGATTTTGATGTTGATGTGATTAAGTCCAGCCAAATGGATATCTGAAATAGAAGATTTGATTTATGTTTATTTATTACGAACCCCTTGACTGCCTGGTTCGACACAAATATTTCCCTCAGTTGTTTACATCACGTAGTCATTAAAATTGAACAAATTAAACGTATTTTTGCAAATGTCAGAATCCGCAACCGTTGAGGAGATTTATTTTATTGCATTTACGAGTCTGTATTTCTAAAAACTCAAAGAAACTAGAAGTGAAAAATCCACTTCTAGTTTCTCTTTTAGTATCTGACAGCGGTTTGGGCGGGAAAATTCCCGCTGTCATCCTGAAACGTGCATCTCTGGGATCCAGCCTATGACGACACTCAGTGATAGAGTAGCTTTCTATTAGTGTAAAAAGTTTCAAAATTTTGTGTTTCCAGAGATCACATTTACGTTTATTTTTTTATTAGTTTAGGCCTGATTTTTCAATAATCAAATAACTTTGAACTAAAAATAAAAATGGCGGTTTGTCATATTTTCTTAACAAATACCATCAAACCGCCATTTTCATTATTTGAAATAAAAGTATTTGAAAAATTTAGTAATTCGGTGGAAACACATTCTGCGGCTCTAAACACAGTGCCATGGTAACAGCGATAGCCATTGTCGAAACGCCAAAATGTTTGCAATTAACCACGTAACATTTGTATATTTAATACAAATGTACAGAGGCGGACTTAATGCCTTAGGCGTTTTCTGCCAGTCAGCCTTTGGGTGATGTAGAGACAAATGGTGGTAGGTGCAATGTTGGAAAAAAAAAAGAATAATATTTAATTAATACAAAAATATAAACTGAAATGAATCTATACCAAACTAAAATAATATTATATATAGTGAGAAATTTTAATGGTTGTTTTCCCGCAGCGAAATGAGTTTTTCTTGGTTATACAATCGATTACGACAAAATATTGTATAGTATAGTACTTATTACATAGTTACTCTTTTCAAATATAAGTTATATTTGAAAAGAGTAACTATGGAGTTTCTTGTCCGTTCTTCTCCATAAGAATCTACTTTTTGCGAATGGACAACTAGAGTCACTTATATTTTAATTTTAAACTGTAAATTTGACGTTCAAAAGTGCCTTTTAATGGTCTAGTTGAAATAAATGAATTGACTTTGACTTTGACTTTGATAAATTTAAAATTAAGAAATGGCAGAATAATAATTGTGATAAACAAAACTCGAAAACGACTTCGAACCAATAGTTATACATCGCGACAGTTTCGCGCAAAGCGGCCGCAGTCGTTGCCCTTCGCGTATCAACCGGCTGATAGGTACTACCGAATAAGTTAGAATAAGTTAACATAAAAGGATGCCGCGCGGACTCACACGCCGCGTGCTTGTAGGCAAGTTAATGCCGTATTAATAGTAATACGGCCCAAAATAGCTTATTTGCTCTGCCGACAAAGTGAAAAGATATAACGGCGGCGCGTGCGTGTTTCGAGTAGTACCTACGTCACGTCTAGTGAGTTACTATTGCTTCTCACGCTTTCGAGTTTATGATTTTTTTTTAAATTATTTGAAAACAACAACACTTTTATTTTTTAAGTTTAATCTTTTGTTTCGATAGTACTACTAATGGCTAATCGTTCTGCCGCTGGAAAACGACCACTAAAATTTCAGCGTGTATACTAGTAATAAAGCTGAAGCATTTGTTTGTTTGAACGCGCTAATCTCTGGAACTACCAGGTAGAAAATTATTTTTGAATATGATAGCCACATTCATGTGGAAGGCTATATGGGAACGGGAAATTCCTACGGGAATGGTAAAAAGCGGGATATGGGCGTACGAAGTCGCGGGCAAAAGCTAGTAAACTAATATACAAATTGATGCAAACAAATAATGAGTAAAAATTTTGCGCTGTGACGATACTACTGCCAACTTCTTACGAATGTGCTCGCAAACCTTATTTATGTAGGTTAATCAGATGGTTGCCATCTTGATTTCCATTCCACAGAAAAATAGATTCAATGAAGAAAGAACAGTGAGTGAAGTCAGTACGGTACATTTCAACTACGTATATTTTATTTTTTTCTACAATTGTTGTCGCTGGTAAAATGTTATTCTGTCTAGAAACTCAGGTTGTCTGGTAATATTTCAAAATTAGCAAAAAAAAAAAGAAAATACAAAAAGTTTTTATGCAAGTTTTTTATACTGTTTCATCTGTCAAAATTTTATTAATCCATAAAACAATAACGACCTAATGCACTGGCTAATTAAGTGATAAGGTTACACTGTGCACTTCCAGTTGATTTTCTCTATGACGGAAAACGCAACATTATAAAATGCTCGGAGTACAAATTATTCTAGTTTTCACGAGTTGGACAACCATCATCGAATGCACGATAGAACCGTTCATAGTTGGTGGAAGCAATGCAAGCATTGAAAATTTCCCTCATTCCATGTTTCTCCATATTAGCTGTATTCGCGAAACTGAAATTGAAACAACCGCCTGGATCTGCGGCGGGTCCATTGTGAATGAAAAACTTGCACTGACTGCAGCTCATTGCGTATATGGCTGTACAAAGAAAAGCAACTTCACAGTGTCCGTGGGCAACAGAAATATATTTAAAGGTGCTATAACTCGACTTCGCAATATTTTGATACATGATGAATTTAATGTCTATACAACGACCAACGATATAGCGCTAGTGAGGGTTAAAAAAAGTTTTAAACTTGGAAATAAAGTGAAACGGGTAGCTATAATGCCGGAACCACCCTACTTTGAAACGGGGGCGATAGCTGGTTGGGGAATATTAAATGTGAGTAAATTTTTCTTTCTTAAAAGAGTTCTGTATTGTAGAATTTATTTTTTCCCGACTGCTCCGGAAGGAGTTAGGGGAGAAGTGGAATGCAGGGGACATTTTCGTTGTTGCGGCTCCAACAAGACATTGAAATAATATTTGGAACACGTTTTAGCGAGGTTTACAATCAAAAGAACTTTTTGTTTATTAGTCTTACCGTTGTCATCATTCTGATACACATAGTTACATAATTAAGCACTTCAATACAAATAAGATAAAACAGAAATCAACAAAATTATAACCCCTTCTTTTAGACATAATGCACTTATTTATTTTCTTAAGACACAATCACGTCCCATTCATAACCGTTGTTTGTGTTCCTTTCTTCAAAAGTCCTTTGCAGCGTCGAAAAAACACACAATTTTTCGGCATTTTCGAAATAACACGAATGTGACGTTAGGCTCGAACGAATGTGCATCTAAGTTGTCATGAAAAAAAAATGTGTTCAGCGGATATTGCTTATACTTTGCCGGATATTGCTTATAATATTGGATTTGTCTTTTCAATACGTGCCCTTGTCATTCCACTTCTCCCTTAATATTTTTTCCTCATCTCTGAAGGTAGACTTTCGAGACTGAAAGCCACCGCTCGCTCGCACGAAGGTTCTAAGGGGTGTGAATGTTTCAGCCGCCGCAAATGACGCCGCAGTCGCTTCGCTCGATAGTCTTCCTTTAGGAATCTGTACTAAGGTACAGAATGTCAGGAGTGTTAAGTTGGCACCGCCGTGTCCTCGTCGAGGAGATCGGCGGCGGTGACCTTTCGCGTCTGGCCCTGGTTCAATCCATCGTCCGGAGCGAGAAGGTATGGGAGGCGGTCACCTCCTTCTGCGACGCAGTAATGCTAGCAAAGGAGGAGGCGGGCCGCGTCAGGGAGAGACAAGCCCTACAGCCCGACCGCCGCAACAGAAGAAGACGCCCCTGGGACGCCGTTGGGACTCGCAGGGCGATCCCCGGCCAGCGTAGGCGCGGGCCTGCGGACGGCGAATGTTGGGTGGCTCGCTGTTAGATTACAACCAGGTCCGGGCCGGTGGCGTGTTGTGTTCCACGCGCTGCTCAAAGAGATATCAGCATAGGAGACGGGGCCCGTTAAGACCAGAGCCTGCCAGGGTTGCGGAAATAATTCGAAAGAGGTACCGTGGCCCTGGAACGCAAAGGGCTTGAGGAGGAACACGAATGGGTTTTAGTCAGTAAGAATCTGACATGCCCTTCCACTCCGCCCGGAGCGGAAGAAGTCATTTGATGATTTCCCATGCTTAAAAAAAAGGAGTGTTAAGTCATGTTCTTAGCGAATGTGTTCGAAGTAAATAGTTATTAAAAGAGAAAATGATTTTGCATCGTTTAACCATGAAAAAACAACTGGGTATTTTCCTACACTATTCAAATAAAAGTTCTTTTTAGCCTGTCCATTAGATTTAAAAAAATATTGGACACACACTCGTACTTTTTGCCTTTTCAAAACGATAAAAATGTACAAAGATAAGGCGCATCAAAGTTCAGCAGTGCGATTGTGTAAACATGTCGAAGTGAAGGCTTGGGTGAAGTGATCACGAAGTGAGCTAACAATCCATGTAATCAAGTTGGAGACAGCTCACTTCGCCCAAACCTTCACTTACGGCCGGGTTCCGATTCCGATTGAGACCGGCCGTAAGTGATGTTCACAGAATCGAACGGCAGGAGTAGGGGCTGGTGGCGTCACTTGTTTGTAAAAACTGTAACAACGCGTGACGTCACGCCGGTTATTTTTTGGTAATATAACTGAATATTTTTTTCAGGGAAATACCCTATTATGTAACACAAATACATGCTTATTTAATACCTGCAGGAAACTACAGAACAATTTGGTTTTGAGCTGATGTACATACAGCAGTTAGTGTGGAAGGCACCAGTTTGCAGAGCCTTGGTCAGTAACATGCCTAAAGGCACTTTCTGCGCCAGCAGTGGAGATACAACTACCTATTCGAGCAAGTAAGAAGTATAATTATCTAACTATTTAGCCTTATCTATGATTGGTGAGTCTGCACATCTTAAGACGAGGTTTATAAATATTATTTACATTGTTTTTACTTAAAAAAACACACACAAAAGGAAAAAGACGCAATATTCTCTCATCATCTGCTTTTCTTTTTCCCAACTATATTGGGCTCGTATTCCAGTCAAACCGAATTCAGCTGAATACCAGTATTTAAAAAAAAATTAAACCAATTGAATTAATAAAACTCACCAAAAACTGTAATTTGATTTTATCAGAACTATCGCATGCTTTCTGAAGCATAGTCGATAAAGTGCGAGTCAGACTCGCTTTCAAAAAAATGCTTGTAATTTTGTCTAGGAAGGTAAAATTAATATTCTATTTTTAAAACAAGACATACGGAACAGCAGCTTTTAAATTTAATTTTAACCTACATTATCGTTATGTTCAAACTTCATGAATTCATAAAACAATTACGACCCATTGAAATGGCCAATTAAATGATAAGGACACTTTCCGAAAACAATTTCTTATAAAACAGAACGAGTGACTAAATGCAATGGCCGAAATAAGACGTATTTTAGTTATCATGAGTCTGATAATTCTAATTGAATGTCGGATGGAACCGTTCGTAGTAAGTGGAAATGCAGCAGACATCACAGAATTTCCTCATTCTATGTTTATATTTGCTAACTGCTTGTTAAACTTTGGATCTGTCGAAATGGAAAGCGTAATACGTTTAGACTGGATCTGTGGCGGGTCCATTGTGAATCAGGTGATGGGACTGACGGCGGCGCACTGCGTTGCAGGATGTTCTTTCAGAAGCAGCTTAAGTGCCACGGTGGGAAACAAGTATAAACAAAAAGGTTCATCGACTACTATTGTAACTTACTTTATACATAAAGAGTATAGATACGATTTTTTGGCCAACGATATAGCCCTAGTGAAGTTAAAAACGCCTTTACAATTTGGCCCTACCGTAAAAAAGGTAGCTTTAATGAAGTTTCCACCTCAGCGTCCAACAGCGCGGCTGGCTGGTTGGGGAGCTATTGATGTGAGTACATTTTTTATTTAATAAATAAATAAGTAAATAACTTTCTTGAAATAGGTTTAATAAAACCAAACTATCTCATTTCTTTAATAATTCGTACCGTGAGGGTAAGTTAAGGTCTAAATACTTTTCCAACTGTACTTAAATAACTGTGAATAACGTGAACCAATTGTCTTGTCATAATTAATATTAAAGGGTGTACCAAAATTTACGCAAGATTTGATTTAACTAGAGGACAGATTTTCTTTATTATTAAATAGTTACATACACATAAAGTACACAGGATTTTTTTTTTTTTTTAAGGATGGGAAATCATCAAATGACTTCTTCCGGTCTGGGTGGAGCGGAAGGGCGTGTCAGACTCTTACTGACTAAAATCCATCCGTGTTCCTTCTAAAGCCCTTTGCGTTCCAGGGCCGCGGTGACTCTTTCGAACAAATTCCGCAACCCTGGCCCCGTCTGTTATGCTGACATCTCTTTGAGACGCGCGTGAAACACAACGCGCCATCGACCCGAGCCTGGTGGTGATCGGACGGCGAGCCACCCAATGCTCGCCGTCCGCAGACCCGCGCCTACGGTAGCCGGGGATTGCCCTGCGACCCCGCCCGGGGCGTCTTCTCCTGTTGCGGCGGTTGGGGCGAAGGCCTTGCCTTTCCCTCGCTCGGCCCGCCTCCTCCTTCGCTGCTTCGCAGAAGGAGGTGACCGCTTCCCAAGCCTCCTCGCTCCGGACCATGGATTCAACCAGTGCCAGACGCGAGAGGTTGCCACCGCCGATCGCCTAGTAGGGGGCCCATTCTTATCGGCAATAATAATGGATTTTCTGAACTATGATCCGCTAAAATGTCTTTTTTAAATATTGTTGAACAAAGACATTGCTCTCTTGAGTAGTACTGCATTTGTAACACCGATTTCTCCCCCATTTGTGGACCAATGCTCCATTTTTTTTTTTAAAGGGTATCTCTCCTCTAATAATAATAATTGCCAATAAGCCTGACATAGTGGTGATAGACCGATTAGCGCGTCGCACAATGATAATCGATGTTACCATCCCGCATGACGAGAACCTCGTGAAGGCTGAGAAAGAGAAGCAAATCAAGTATCTCGACTTAGCACACGAGGTTGTCGACAGTGGAATGTGGACTGGGCAGTTATTGTGCCGATTGTCGTTACGGCCAATGGCCTCATGGCCAAAAGCTTCGATGACCATCCGTCGAAGCTGGCGTTACGCAGTTGGGTAAAGGGCCTGATACAGAAGGCAGTACTCCTCGATACGGCTCGTATTGTGAGGAGGTGCCTTTCTCTGGAACCCTAACCACCGGTAGCTTGGACTCTGCTCGCGACACCGGCGGACTACTACTTTTAAAATTTTAAATGTTTTTACTGTGTTTTTTTTTAGAAATATTTAAAAATGTAAATTAGTGTGTAAGGAAAATAAATAAAGAGAATAATAATAATAATAACTTTATATATTCAGGTAATTCACACCCATTGCACAGTAACATTAAAATAAAACACCCCTCAACACTAATTCGAACAACACAACAGAAATAATAAAATTAAAATAATTATGTCAAACAAAACCATAACATTAAAATTCCCAGATTAAATTAAAATGAATAAATTAAATTTTCATCCACAAAGAAATTAATTCAATTTTAAAATATTAATAAATTATTAAACTATTGGCACCAAGTCAGGATCTGATGATGGAATCCCAGCGAAATCGAGGGCAACCCTCAATTTTTAAAGGTATTAACAATATTTTTTATATACTTTCTAACGCAATTCAGATAATTGTGCCCGGTAATTAACATCTCATCTTGCTAAACTGATGATGGAAGGTATAAGTCAGGATCTGATGCTAGAATCCCAGGAAAAACGTTTGTTCAGCGATATTTTCGCCAATTGTCAACCGATTTGGATGATTCTTTTGTTGTTTGGAAGAGTATTTTTACAAACTGGCCCCGTTTCAATTTGGTGAAGATCTGATGAAGAACTTCGGATGTAGGATAAATTTGACAGCACGGTTGGCGTAGTGGTTGAGCGAATGACTGCTGTGCTTTGTGTCGCGAGTTCGATTCCCGCACGGAACAATTATTTGTATGGCTTACAGATAGTTGTTCCGGGTCTGGCTGTTTTTGTATGTGACCATATATGTTTGTAAACGCACCCACGATACAGGAGAAATTCCTAGTGTGGGGCAAAAAAAAAAAAAATTATAGCAATCACCCGGGATTGCTGAACATAACATCACGCCGGTACGCTGTGAAGGGGTACGCAGATGCAAACAAGTCAATCTGAATTAACATATTTTTGGTAATCTATTCGGGTAAAACTTTATTGTTTATTAACCGATCTTGATGATTCTTTTTGCCTTGGTTTTAGTTATAGCTAAATTGCATTTGCATTGGACGATGAACTTCAAAGATAAACCAGTGACCTCTTCAACTTTAAATCAATAAAATCTAGTACCAGAGCAAAGTAGATATTTAACTATGAGCTGGTCTGGACTTGGTCTGCGAAGGCACATAAAGTAATTCCTTTACGGCTAATAGTGCCAGCACTCATTATGGGAATAATGTCATAACTTTAATTTCGGAAGTCGGTGACAAAAAACGAAAAAAAAAACAAAAATACCGACTTTCGAAATTAAAGTTATTTTATGCTTTGTAGTGTTTTTTATTTGGAAGTCGGTTGTATTTTTTTGGAACAAAAGTTTTTTACTAACCCTAAACTATCAGCTATCAAACTATTGTATTATTAGGGGTAAAATTCAAATCTTGCGTTCATTTTGGGTCACCTTTATAAAGGAAATTGTTGTAAATAGGAAAATTAAAATTGTACTATCCTTATTTTATACTGACAGGAAACGGGGTCTGAAATGCCAGTACAGCTTCAGTCCGTAGATCAAACCATTATAGGAAACAGTTATTGCCAGCTTGACACTCGCACAACGCCCTTAGGCACTCTGTGCTCCGACGCCAAAGAAACCAAAAAACATCCTGACATGTAAGAATTATTTTAGCTAATAAGTTAGCATTTAAGAAGGCTCTAGTTTCTAGTCTCACGGCCCGTTTCAATAACATATCTACCTTTAACCAACTGTCAAATCGTCGTCATGTTACAAAGGCAAAAATGACGTTTCAGCTACTGTTGGTAGCTAATTTGACAGTTGGTTAAAGGTTAAGGGTTAAAGGTATTGAAATGGGCCGTTAGTTAGTGAGTTCTTATTGAAATCTTGAGAATGTTACACCTCTCTTCACACATCCGAAGACCTCGAAGATGTTCCTTGAGTTAAAGGCTTCTTGATTAGACATTGTATGTTTTCTTTTGGTAGAAAACGTCTATCATTTAATAAAACTTCATAAATTAAAGATCATCTTTGACTTCAATTTTCAATCAATATATTTTTACATCAAGGTTCTAAGTAACGTGAGGAGTAATCCCATTTTTGGCGGAATTTGAGAGGCTAAGCACTTCGTTTAAAATCGATCAAAATGCTCTTTTCGGTATTATAATGTCGTGGGCTAATTGTAGAATTTGCCATTTCATGATGTGGCCGAGCCTTATCATGAAATGTCTGGCCACTTCATGAAATGTCAACATCGAATCTTACTTCAACGATAGAGCCCCGCTGCGCAGGGTATAAAGATACCTAAAATGAATGGTATGATGGGAGCTTAGTTCGCTCATGCTCATCTCATTCAAACCATCGAGTCGGGGGGTGCTCTAAGCTCAAACCTTACCTAACCTTACATCGGCCATATCATGAAATGGCCAAATTCTACAATATGGCCACGACTATAATATAAAACAGCATTCATCACACGTTCGTCCATTATATTTAGTTGGATGCACAATTAAAGAGAAAAACAAATCCCAAAAAACGTAATCGAGGTCACTTTGGAATGATTTTTCAACAAAAACGGAGGAAAATCTAAAATTCGCAACTGCAACAAAATAACGAAAAACTGCAATTTGGGGTGCCTTTTTTTAATTATGAGAAATCATTAAATGACTTCTTCCACTCTGGGTGGAGCGGAAGGGCGTGTCAGACTCTTACTGATTAAAACCCATCCCTCACTTGGGTGAGGTCACTTTGGAATGATTATTCAACAAAATTTAAGGAAAATCTAAAATTCGCAACTGCAACGAAATAACGGAATATTGTAATGCGGGGTGCCTAGAACCTTATGAATAAATAATTTCGTTAGAAAGGGTTTTGAGGTTACAGGTTGCAGTGTTAAGTCTTAAATTGAACGTGAATCTTTGTATTTCCTATTGGGAAATAAATTTCTTAAGTCAATATATAAGTTTCGGTGGTTTAACTAACCTCTTCCAGCTTTCGCTTCTAAAAATTATGATTATCTATCATAAGTTCGAAAAATATTTGACGGAATTTCATATCACCTAAAACTTTTCAACTATTATATTATCGTTTCGTTTTTTTTACTTCATCGAAGTTACGTCTGCCAATGTATCAGTTGACCTATTATTATCAAATCGTTTTTTTTTTCGTTGAAAATCTTTTTACACTTAGCCGAAATAACATTTGTTCGAAGTATTATGTTTCCCGAACATTCATTATACCACTGTTTTAATTACAGTGTGAAATTAAATATTTGAAAGAGATTTCAAACTAATGAAATTTTTAACGTATTATGTGTTCAAACAAGTTTCGGTTTCGGAAAAAACTGGGACCAATGGACAGGGTCGACAGGGGCCACCACCACTGTCTGTATTGGCCACAAGCATAAAAAAACGCCGCGTATAGAGCCTTCACAGCTATTTCTCTCACTCATTTGTTTACCAATACCATTGCACTTATAAGAGCGGTTACGCAAGTCATAGAACTATTTGTATGGTAGTTTACGCACTAGATCCGACTTCCGCCATCCGATTTTTCTCCGTCTTCAATTCGGAAGAAATCTTGACGATCCGTCGCTTTCGCATTACCTCAAGATTCAAATCGGACATATACGCGCGGCTCGATAGCGGGGCAAATCGGATGCAGTGCAAAAAGCAATATCCGAATTCGGTCCGAGTTTTTGGTACCCGGATTGACTGCAGTGCGTAACAGCTCTAAGATTCACAAAGAATTCGGAATTCAACTGGCACGTTCGACGAGTGGCTTCTCTCTCGAAGGCAGAATCAGCAGGCTGAGGTCACGTTAAAATAAAAAAGGAGAGGTTATTCATATGATATACTGGGTGATTGGCAATTAAGTCCGTTCCTTCAAATGGCATGTTTTAGAACTAATTTGCCACTAATTTCGACCCGATAAATTGGGGACCAATTTGTTTTATCTCGAGTAATAAAATATTTCATTATATTAAACATTAGTATTACTGTTTCCTTTGGTAGACAAGGTGCAACTGGAAATAAGTATGTTTAGCTTGAAATAAGCTTATGGCATGATGCTGTGGTCATTCATTAGCCTAAAGAGACTTAGCGCCGCATCTGTTAGTCAGTTTTGTGAAATTGATTATGACTGACCTTGTGGTAATATTTGTGCCTATTCTTATAAATATGACATGAGGTTTGAGTATGAGTTTTTTGACATAATTCAATAGTTTTCCGGGTGTGCGTTTGAAGTAGGGTATATGGGTAGCTATATGGGTATAGCCTATATGGGTAGCTTGCGACATTGAAATTTTGCTACATTGTTGCATATTGTAAGACCCTTTCACTGAAATCACAAATGCATTTATTTAAAGCACAACAATAAAAGCACCACTCAGGTGGGTAGTGAGCCTTAACTTGTCTAAAACCGGCAAATGCGGCACTGTGTGAAGTTTGAAATAGTAACTTTAGTGAATGGCTGGTTATTATTTAATAATTCTATCCTACTATCGGTACATCAAGGTAATGCAGTGTTTTTACGTAAACATCACCATGTCAGTAATTAGCTCGGGCTAGACATTAACGACTGTGGCGAGTACCTACATCACTGACTGACTGACTGACTACTGACTGACTTCAACAATTCAAAAGTACCTGATAATGGTCTATTTGAAATAAATGCTTTGACTTTGACTTTGACTTTGACTCACCTTCGATTTGCGATTACATAGTAGTAATAGTTTGCACATTGCACTATTGAATTTTAAAATAATGGCTGTCGAATAATCCTTTTAATTAGGCAACTAAGGATTTTAATTCACCCATTAAGAAAATGCGTTTCAGAGAATTAATTACTCATTTCATTGCCTAATTAAGCGATAAACAAAAGTATAATTCTACAAAGCCGATCGGTACGAGAACCATTTTTTTCAAAATCATATATTTTTTGTGATGTCGTGTGTATAATAGGTATGATCAAATGTCTCTTAAATAATTTAGCTGTAGCGGACGATATAGAAGCGTGGACAAAACATTTGCAAAATTCTGCGTTTTTTAAAGTTATGTGTCTCAAAGTGATGAAGTTTACTGGAGCTGCGGATCTTTTGTCATCTACCAGAGAATAATGTTCATGACGGCACATTGCGTGGAAGGTTGCCTCTATACAGACAAGCTTTTTCTAACGGGCCTTGAGAACAACATGGAAAGAACTGAGTCAAGTGTTCACATCGTTTATGAACACAAACTTTGACAAACAAGAAATGGTTAATGACATATCGCTACTGGGACTAAAAAACGGATTTAAAACTGAACTATCTCATTCGAGGAGTGGCGGTAGCGAGAAACCCACCTTACTATTTGACGGCACGAGTAGCAGGCTTGGGTCTAGTTCAAGTGAGTTGTTTTTAAGTCGTTAAATTATTTTGTTTTAACAAATAGTAGATATTTTGTCTCCACTCACTATTGGCAAACGAAAGAAATTAACTGAAATATTTCAAAGAAATAAAATATTTTTGTAATGTTTTAACATTTTAATTTATTATATATAATATATTTAATTGTACTTGACAACAAACTCCAACATAATATAGTCGGAGTTTGTTGTCAAGTACAATTATTATGAGTAGTTGACAAAATATAAAAAGTGAATGGTTTTGTTTTTCTTATTGTTATTTGTTTATTGTTACCATCAATTGATAGTAACAATTACTACAATCATGTTTCATGTTTCATTTATTAGACAATACTTATTGTCTAATAAGTCAAAACATGATGTATTGAGTACTCGGTGTACACACGAATTGATTTTTGGCAACTTATTTCAATAATAGTAACCGTTGGACTTCTTCAATACAAATTATGACATTTTATTTTGATTTAAAAAAAAATCACTTTGTTAAACATCTATTGCTTATTTGCCTCTAGCGGACGTCACGCGGTCTCACCCGCGTAGTTACCGTTTCCGTAAGAGTACGGGGATAAAATATAGCCTATGTTACTCGCTGATAATGTAGCTATCCATTGCTGAAAGAATTTTTCAAATCGGTCCAGTTGTTTTTAAGTTTATTCGTTACATACAAAAATACAAATCTTTTCTCTTTATAATATTAGTATAGATTGATTTATAGTAGGAGTAGCAGTATTAGTTTAATTTGATTAATTTACAATGTAAATATTTTTCGATTCGCTTATTCGATTCGAGTCGATATCGACGAAATATTCCCTATCAACTTGGCAAGTTTTTTTTTACAACGTGGATTTTACAATCAAGTTAATAAAGGGATCCTTTTTAAGAAAACGATTTTTCAAATGTCTTTCATCATTTTAATACGGTCAAGACAGATCTAAGCTCTCTGTTCACTGGTATTCTCAAAAGACACATGTTAGAGTCATGGACTATTCTACAGTTCTGAAATGCTTGGCCTATTATTGATCTCACTTGTTTTATAGGCCGAACTTGGCCTTTTTTCACTCATTGTTTTTTTATAATTTACATCTTTAACATTTAATAGAATCGAATAATCTTCATTATATCAGTCAATAGGTGTGGCCGCAAAAAAAATGTGAGGAAGTGGTTAATCGACAGAAAAAAGACAAGTTTTGCGCGAGGAGCACGAAAACAACATTTTACACCAGTAGGAAAAAAAAATGAGTAAAAAGATTTTTTTAAATAGTCGTTAGTATGTCTAGTAAATTGTCACTAAGACGCTATTATTCTTCTCTGTAATTTTTTTAAGTATTATGTGTTTGTCGCTGTTGTGTTGTATGTGTATCATATAAATGTTTTCTATTATAGTGTATTGGTATTGGACACTTACACTAATAACCTTTGTTCCCAGAGCCCCCAGATCTTCCTTATAACTAAATACGTGAGATAGAGTTGTGTTAATATGTACTTTATTACATACGATATTACCAGCTAGTAGACTTGCGCATAGTAGTGCGCGACCGTGAGCGCTCATTTTAGTTCACAGGTCCATGGCGGACTAGTTCGCTGTTTTAGTTCACTAGCTCCCAACTCAATGTTTCGAGACGGGAGCTGACTGAACTAGTGAGAACAGTTTGCTGCTGCGCGCGTGCTTTTGTTTGTAAAGTAGCTATTTTTCCGTTACGTCAAATTCAAAGCAAATTCATTTATTTCAACTAGACCATTAAAAGGCACTTTTGAAAGTCAAATTTACAGTTCGAAAATAAAATATTATAGTGACTAGTTGTCCATTCGCAAAAAGTAGATTCTTATGGAGGAGAACGGACAAGAAACTCCATAGTCACTCTTTCAAATATAACTTTTACAATATTTTGTATACATACATTAATCAATTGATTGTATTATGTGAGAACCATGCACCCAAAATAACAAGCAATACCAGCAGAGGTAATATTTAATTTGCTAATAAGGGACATCTCATATCAGTCAATTGCCGTCCACTGCTGAACGTAAGCCTCCCCCAAAGATCGCCAAGGGAGTAAGGGACATGTTACTCACATATTATTTTTAAATTTTGCAATCGTTGATTTATATAATTAACAACAATGGATTAGTGTGTGAGTTAAATTACATACATATTTAAAAAATCTGTAAATATTAATAATATATAGTTTTTAAAATTAACAGTATAAAATTATACATTAAATAAATCAACATATACATTTCAACAAGTTTCAGTTTGTCTACTACTCCCTAGATTGTCCTATAGATCAGGACCAGCATATTTCCAAGCATTCTTAATCATCTAGTTTGTAATATGCTTGTTTACAAAGTGTGGTTTTAATGTGTTTTAAATTTTCTTTAGTTTAATTCTAACATATCACAAGGTATTTTGTTGTAACATTTAACACAGTACCCCAAGAAAGATATTCGTACTTTGGCTAATCTTTAAAATGTTTGATCTGATTAATTTTATTTCTAGTATTAAATTGATGTCTATCACTAATTTAGTTTTTTTTTTTAAACAGTCTCTGATCCAAAGTACAATCATCAAGCAAAGTCACTCAACAAACGAACACAAAATACACCATACTCCCACATACACACAAAACACGCACACACACCATTCCACACAAGAACAGCTAACACTATTTGTACTTATTTTAATTTTAAGTTTAGTGTACAAATTGTTAATGTTCCACGAGCGGGTGAAGACACTGACTCCTGTAACACAGGTACCACCTAGCTCAGGAGTCAGGGTTTCAATTGAAATGTAACACCTTCATGTCAATAAAACTTTATTATTATTGTCCTCTTTATTTATTTTTCCTTACATACTAATTTACATTTTTTTTTAAATTACACATTCAAAAATAAAATATCATTTAAAAATATAAAAAGTAGTAGTCCGCCGGTGTTGGGAGCAGAGTCCAAGTTACCGGTGGTTAGGGTTCCAGAGAAAGTCACCTCCTCACAATACGAGCCGTATCGAGGAGTACTGCCTTCTGTATCAGGCCCTTTACCCAACTGCGTAACGCCAGCTTCGACATATGGTTGTCGAAGCTTTTGGCCATTCGGCCATTGGCCGTAACGACAATCGGCACAATGACAGCTGAGTCCACATTCCACATGTCGACAACCTCATGTGCTAAGTCGAGATACTTGATTTGCTTCTCTTTCTCAGCCTTCGCGTGGTTCTCGTCATGCGGGATGGTAACATCGATTATCATTGTGCGACGCGCTAATTCGTCTATCGCCACTATGTCAGCCTTATTGGCAACAATAGTCCTATCAGTGATGATATACCGATTCCAGTACAACGTGACATGGTCATTTTCGAGAACTGGGTCGGGCACATACTTGTAATACGGTACCTCAGAATCCACAAGTGTATTATTATTATTCCATTTATTTATTTTATATTCCATATTAATTAAATTATTAATATTTCTGTAAAGAATATTAAAAAAAAAAAACATTTAAAATATAAAAAATAGTAGCCCACCGGTATCGGAAACAGGGTCCAAGCTACCGGTGGTCAGGGCCTCTAAGAGAGGAACCTCCTAACTATGCGCGCCGTGTCCAGGAGTACTGCTTTCTGGATCAAACCCTTGATCCAGCTGCCCAACGAGAGCCTCGTCATATGTTGGTCGAGGCTCTTGGCAACTATGCCATTGGCCGTCACGATTATCGGCACAATGCCTGCTGTGTTCACATCCCACATGCCGACAACCTCGCGAGCCAAGTCAAGATACTTACTTTGTTTATCTTTCTCAGCCTTCACGAGGTTATCGTCATGCGGGACTGTTATATCAAAAATCATTGAGCTCTAGACAGGTCTATCACCACTATGTCAGGCTTATTGGCAACAAAATAGAGCTGTCAGTGATGATAGACCGATCGCAATACAATGTGCAGTTGCCATTTTCGAGAACTTGGTCGGGCACATACCTATCTATGAGATGTCGATTTTTTCTTAAAAACATAATATTCTCATAAATGAATTGACAAGGTATTGTCATAATGTTAATCTTTTTTAAAAGTTCTCTGAGAGAATCGCGGTGACGAAGTTTGTAAATGGCCCTGACAGCACGCTTTTGCAAAATAAATACAGATTCAATGTCAGCAACCCGACCCCACAGTAAAATACCGTACGAACCGCTGTAAAAGTAGCTAAAATAGACCAAACGCGCGGTTTCTACATCTGTTAACTATCTTATTTTTCTAACAGCATAAGTGGCTGAGCATAGCCGAGCAAGAGATGTTTTGTGAGGTCCCCATTGCAATTTCTCGTCTAAAGTGATTCCTAGGAAAACAGTCTGGTCATTAAATACAGCGTCACTTACGCCTTCAGGAGTTTAAAACAATAATTTACTGTTTGGTGATGTAAATGTGTTGTTATTTGGAGACATCAAGCAGTTACCACCAGTTAAAGGGCATTGGTGCTTTGAACAACCCCCATGGTCAAATGCAGGAATATATTATGGCAAAAATTCTCATTTTGCGAACTCACCATCAATATTCGTCAAAGAAGCGATGTAGAATTTGTAGATTTATTAAATGATTTGGTGAAATCACAATCTCACAATTGCAAATTTTGTGTGAAAGACGCCGAGTTGAACAGGTTGGTGAATTCGCAGATGGTTCCCCAGTTAGAATTTTTCCAACTGTCAAATTGGTAGATGACTATTACTTGAAAATGATGGACCAACTGCTTCAATCAAGTAGCGTTTACATCTTGCATGCTATTAATGAGTCATGAGAGGCAACCTGTGAAAAACGACCACCATCTAACGTTTCTCCTGCTGATGTAAATAACTGTGGTGATTTAATGTATATATTGAAACTGGGCTCTGCTCGTGCTCCTATTACTCCTTTACATCCTCCACTCCGCAGAACAAAACTTGGTGCAAACTCTGTCGTTTCTCGTCTTTGCAAATTGTTAAATAGTTGCAGCGATCTTTTTGAATTTTATTTTTAATTTTGTTATTTTTCTGTTTTGGTGTGTCTTTGTTTGTTTTGTTCTATTGAATTTTACTTTTATTTTTCATGTTAGTTTTATATTCCAACACGTTATGTTAATTTAAACTTGTTTCCTTTTTTGTATTTTTAGCTAATTAGACTTAATATTATTGTACAGTGCTTGTGGTACATCTATTATGTTTATGGGGCATGCGGTGCTAACCTGTAAGAAATTGTTACACTAACCATAGATTATAGTTGATTATTATTACTTTAAATATTTACAGTGTAAACCATTGGCCAATAAAGGAAAATAAAATAAAATGGGCTTAGGCTCTAGAGTCGCGAAGGGCTTGATCAACGGGGCAATGGAGATCGTGTCCAAATTTCAATAGCCTGCCTTACGCCGCGACCAAATAGAGTTAGGCGAGTTACCTGATTCAGTTTTGATAAAATTTGATAACGAGACTATTGGCACAAAAGCGAAAGATGGTGAGGGGTTAGTTGCCATAGCGCCTGAATCAACAACTTATCAGCTATGCTCAACATATCTTTATGGAGATGTTGAACGCTTCCGCTGATCCTTAGCGGTACAGGTACATACACTCCAGGGCACCACCCTAAACAAAGCCGTGATTGACTTAGGCAGAAAAAGAATCGTTAAAGGCCAAGTTTATGTTACGCTGAGTCGTGTAAAGACACTAGATGGCATTGCTCTTTGCGATTTAGAGCCAAATAAACTACTAAAGAAACCACATGATACAAAAGCATTGCGTGAAATGCAACGATTAAGGTTATTGTAAATAGGTATCTGGGAACACGGTAGATGAAATGTCTTAAGGAACTTTATAACACACTAGTTTCCCATGCCGCGGCTACGCTCGCGTTTAATTAAGTTTTCCCGTGGTAAAGTAAGACAAGTGGTATAATAAATAAGTAGCCTATGCTCATCAGGGATAATGTAGGATTCTAATGGTGAAAGAATTTTCAAAATCGGTTGATTCGATCCAGAGATTACCTACCATCTCACAAACTCACAAACATACCTAAAAAAATACGCGTCTAATTGACAACCTCCTCCTTCTTTTCTTAAAGTCGGTTAAAATGATTATTACTTCTAGTTTCTAGCACTCACTCCTCTGTTGTCTCCAGAGAAATGATCGATATCGACAAGTCTCTATGCATTATTTTAGAACAAGAAATCACCTAACTCCTAACCGTTAAAGAGTTGTACGTTCCTTCATCAGCTCAGCGTCATGAGATAATACCATACGTAAATGTCTCAATAGCTTTAGAAAATATATGAAAAAAAATGTTAATACCTGTAACATTTGAGGGTTGCCCTCGATTTCCCTGGGATTCCATCATCAGAAAGAATTGCAAATGGACCTTAGGAGTATTCCTGAGGTGGTCCCATTTGCAATTCTTTTTTTTCATTTATCATACATAAAAAAAACTCCTTTTATGTAGTCGGTTAAAAAGGTAAGCTAAGGCGCTGGAAACACAGAAAAGACGTAAGACGCAGACGGGCGCGGTCAGGGCGCAGACGGGGCGCCGTCGCAACTTTTTAAAACATATAGAAAAGACGGGGCGCGGACGTGACGCTGGGCGCTGCGAGAGATGACGGTTTTCAACCAACTTCATTCAGCCGTCCGATTTAATATTACAACTAATAAGCATTGCTTATGTATTTTTTGGAGTAACTTTAATAATAAAATAATAAAGCACACACATTGATACATCATATTACTTTACCATTGGTGACGGAAAAAGTTGCCGAAATAAATTCCAAAAATTAAATGCGGTGCATTGAAGATAATTAAAAAAGCGAGACATTTGATATCCATAAGTAACTTAACAAAAAATGTTAAGACACGTATTTAAATTTCTTGCAAAAGTGTGAAACTTGGCACGGACGCCCCGGGTTATCGATATTCAAAATACCCACATCTTGCCCAGCAACTTGAGATTCCTCGCAGTTTGGGAAATTTCCCACAAGTTGGCAACACTGCGCGCGACTCCCGGCACCTGCGCGTCACCCCGCCCGCACCCTCGGTCTCGCCCGACCCTCGCCCGTGCCCCGTCCTTTCTGTATGTTTTTATAATAGGGCTTCTACACATTTTGTATGAAAAGGATGCGGACATGTGTCCGCGCTTTTATGTGTGTCCAGCGCCTTAGTTCATCTATCCATTTACGAAAACATCACGGAGTCAGTAATTAGCTAAGGCGAGACATTAAAATATGTGACGAGTACATCACTCACCTTCGATTTACGACGATATAGCAGTAATGGTCTGCACGTTGCTTCCATCCATGTAATTAACTAAGGATTTTAATTTACCAAAATGAATTGCAGAGAATTAATAACCCATTTCATTGCCTTGTTAAGCAATAAACATAAGTATAGTTCTACAAAGCCGATCGGTACGCGTCCAAGTTTGTTCAAAATGAAATATTATTTTTTAATATTGACTTTGATACGTATTATTAAGTGTGAAAAGGAATATTTAGTAGTGGGTGAAAAAGCGCAGATAAGAGATTTCCCACATTCTGCGTTGCTAAAAGTCTTGTCATTCAAAACCTTTATGCACTGGCAATGCGGGGCATCTATCGTCAACCAGAGAATAATGCTGACGGCGGCACATTGCATAGAAGCTTGCACCAATAAAACATGCAAGCTGTCTATTTCAGTGGGCAGCAGTCATAAAAAGAAAGGGACCGAGTCTAGTGTTAAGATGGCCTATGCACACAAAGACTATTATAGACATGAAATGTATAATGACATAGCGTTACTGATACTAAAAACGGATTTAAAACTAAACTATAACATTCGACGAGTGGCGTTTATGGAAAAACCACCTTACACTGAGATGGCACTAGTAGCTGGCTGGGGTCTAATTCAAGTGAGTTATCTTTAAACGTAAAAATATAATAATTTAACAAATAGTATTTTGCCTCCATTAAATATTAACAAATTAATTTAATGAACTAAAATTTAAAGAAAAGTTAAAATATTTTATGTTATATTTACAGGAAACGCCGGTGGAAAAAAGAACAAAATATCTTCATTATGTCGAGCAATTCGTTTGGAAGCGAACAAAATGTGAGGAAGCGATTGTTAATCTGCACGACGGCAATTTTTGCGCAACCAGCGGAAAAGAAAATTATTACACCTGTGGGTAAGAAGTAAAAGTGTAGAAATTATAGCTGTTGCCTGCGACTTCGTACGCGCATATCCCGTTTTTTCCCGTTCCCGAAGAAATTTCCCGTAGTCTATAGCATTACTCATGAATGTTGCTATCATATGCAAAAATAATTTTCAAAATCAGTTCAGTCTCACCCTCTTAAACCTCACAAACTTTACATTTTTGTAATATTAGTATAGAAATAGGTAAAATAAATATTTTTTATTTAATTCATTCAAAGTGGCGCTTTGTCCTTAAAGTTGCTGTGCCTAATGACAGTGCCAGAGGACATTAACACTAACTAAAACGATCGAAATATAGTGCTGCGTTTCGTATTAGAAAGAGGCAATAATCTTATATGGTCACAGTCAAAGTCGAAGGAAACTCGATTATTTCAACTATGATTGGCGCCAAATAAACATGCAAAAGCGGCCATTGATCCATTGATTTTGACGTTTTTCTTCGATAAATCTTTAAGAAAGTCGTATGTTTTTTTTTTCAATTACTGTCCAACATTGGACTCTAAGCCATAGGAATACCTGCCAGGGTTGCGGAATTTGTTCGAAAGAGTCACCGCGGCCCGGGAACGCAAAGGGCTTTAGAAGGAACACGGATGGGTTTTAGTCAGTAAGAGTCTGACACGCCCTTCCGCTCCACCCAGAGTGGAAGAAGTCATTTGATGATTCCCATCCTCAATTAAAAAAAATTAAAAAAAAAATCCATAGGAATACAGCTACTAGTAAAAAAAACACCTTTGAGCACCAAAATAATGCTTCAAAAACGTAGGCAAACTTGAGGTAAAAACAACATTGCCTATCATAATATCTTTTTAAATGAATAGTTATTTTGGTAACGGATTTGATACCCATACTGCCCAAAAGTTCTTTTCCACGTTGGACGTTCACTGAATCTTAAATTGCAACATATTTTTTTACAATGGTAGGCAAAGTTGAGCAGGTTTCTCTAAAATTCCCATACAAAAGTGAATACTGTGTAAGGCTGCCCAAAAGTAAATGAATGAAGAACAAATTTTCTTAATATTCAAATATATTTTTAAGAAGTTAAATTGTTATACTTATATTCTAATAACATTTTTTTTCTTTGGAAATCCTAGTAACATTTTAAAAAAATAATGTTGGTAGTGGTTGGTTGGTGTTGGTAAGTAATAAGAATAACTTATATAAAAAATTACAACAGCAGCAGAGAGATCAACAAATGGTTTTACATTACATTTTTCTATGGAAAAAATAAAAATTATAAATAATATAAAATGTTCCAAAAAAACTTCTTACATATTTAATGTTGGCACCTATTACTTTTAATTAAACTTACAACAGTAGAAGGGATATCCCTCAAAAAATAGTTTAACATAAACATGTGAAAACATCTTAGTATCTAAGTTCTAAGAAAACAATTCAGAAACTTCTTCAAAACAATATTTTATGTAAACTGTAAAAAAATCTTTTTATATTAAAATTAAATTATAGGAAAAGTAGGGACTTGTATAAGTAGCAGAAAAATCAACAAAATTAAATAGTTTTACTTACACACGTAATAAAACATCATAAGGGACTAACTACACTTACTCAGCTCAATTTAGCTTATTCCATAGAAAAAATGAACAGTTTTGTATGGTGATACAGCAGTAGCGTTAGATTGAACGGATTCTTACGCATCTTCATACAAAACTGTATTCTATGGAAAAAACCTAATTGAGGTAAAAAAAATGCCAAATCCGGAGGTTGTATCAAGTGTGTGTGTGTGCATTTTTTGGTGAAAACACAAATTTGATACTTACCATTTTCTAGATACAATTTTAGTGTATTAACACTGAGATGTGACAACAAATTATCACCAATCACAAGTTTTGTCCCATTTAAAGCATAGCATTTAGAACAATAGATTTAAACTAATCATCAAACATGTCCATGTCAAACCATCCGGACTTGCTTCTGTTGTATCGGGCGTTTCGGGTCGTATAAATGACCGGAATTATATACTACGTACAGAGGGAAACAATGAAACTGACACTGACAGATTGTTTACTAAAATTTGGAGTGAAGTTTGATCGAATGTTGCCATATAGATACAGACTTGCTTTTAGTAATACCATATACAGTAAAATACATTTCTCAGCGGCAATAATTTAACTTTTTTGAATTTAGGCAATGTTGAGCTATGAAGGCAATATTACACCATTTTTTGACATTCTTATTTCCAAAATCGGGTAAAAAGACATAAAGCTGTCCTGAATCTACATCTATCGAAATCCTTTATATTTTCTAATATAATTAGTAATCACTCGCACTCTCATCCTGTCTGGTTTCGTTGCTTTCTCCCAAAACCCCAATATTTACATGATCATCATTATCTCCATCTCCCTCTAGAACATGTTCATTATTAATTTCCTATAGGCATAGTTACTTGCGTAAACGTTTAGTTACCCCCTTCTAGACTTGAAGTTGTAGGAATTTCTGTACAAATCCGGAACTCGACGTCAGTTTGGAAAGTTATATCCCTCGATCTTTGCGTTTTGTTTCCGTCCCAAATACGTTTACCATTCTGCACACAAATTGTATGACCTGTCATCAGACTGTCCATCAAATAATCTGTGTAGCTCCTGCCAGACTTTTTAAGTTATCCTCAGCCATATTAGTGGTTAATTTGAGCAGAGCGCTACTTTCAGTCTTCCTATATATAGCCATGGTCAAATTATAGGCGCCGAGTTCAGCGTCACCAGCTCCAGGGGCGGGGGTAACGGGCTTTTTGAGGATTCTTTCGGCTGCTTCAGTTGTGCCATCTACACCTCGTAGCATTATTGAAATTTTATATTTCTATGTGGCCCAATTGTCTTTCCCCTCTTTGCAGTTTTGAACATTGCCTATTTGTAGTTTTGCAGTAAAACTCTCTATTTCGGCAAATCTCTTTTTTACTTTTCTTTCCTGAGACCAAAACCTGTTACGGATAACTCGACTTACCTCTCTGAAGTTGATTTTGATCCGTTCGTTAGCAGAGTTTTATTTAAAGTAACAGATGATTTGCACTGACAAAGAATTTACTAGACTGTTATGAACAATCTATATTAGCGCTATCGGTATGAGTGCTTTTGTTAGTTTGAGATATTTAGCACAATTTAGTTTGGGGTGATATTATTAATATTATCTCTTTTATTTTAGCACACCACGTTCGTGTGTGAAAAGTGGATGTGTAAAAACGTGTGTTAACATTTCATATTTTGTTCATCTCTAAAGAGTTCTTAAACTACACTTGATGCTATGCCACCTTTAACAGAAATATGATGCTAGGTTTCCAAGGTATTTAGAGGCAAAGAAACTTATATGCTATCTCAGTGACATGGGCAAATAATTCAAAGTTAAAGAAAAATCATTCATTTCAATAAGCCCATTGAAAGGCGTGTTTAAAATGTCGAAAATTCTTATTTCGTAGAAATTGAACCCAGCTCCGGCGTAAAAGTTTTGTATCTCATATTATAATGTAAATAATACACCATCACCATCGCTCTATTTGGTGGCTAACGTGATTTTTATGCTTACAGATTTTTGTTGCAAAGGTTTCTTAGGCACTGATAATGTGGTAGCATTAATCATTTGTTAGATTTTGACTAGTCAGATATCATTAAATTCTTCTTGACACCATGAGTGCCACAGTTTATATCATTTAATACCAAATCGCAGTGCAAATCGGACTCGCGGGCCAATGGTTCCAAATGAAGGTGGGTATAAAAGCGATCCATAAAGCCCTTCAGAAGCTGTTTGATTCCGTCATACTCGAGGGAAAAACGCCACAGGCTTGGAGCAGAGGTAATATTCATATTTAAGAAGAGCGACAATGCCCTACTGAAGAACTATGTCCCATTTCACTTCTGAACTATCTTTAAATGATGTTATCAAGAGTCATCGCGAACCGCGCACACCAACCTATGCGGGAGACGGTTCGCGTTCCTCTAGAATAAGCCGGATTCCGAAAAGTCTTCAGCAACGTAGATCACACGCTATTCGATCGAGGCTTGAACTGTACTAGTCTCCACAACGGTCCCAGACTGATTAAGTTATCGGTAGATCGAGGTGCCGTAGTATTTGCACAATACACGTTGTACATACAGACATTAACGTACTCGTCGTACATCACTCACCTGCGATTTGCTGACGTTATAGTAATAATAGTATGCACGAAATAACTGTTGTCGATAAATCCGTTTAATTAACTTAGGATTTTAATCTACACACTCAACAAAGGCGTTTCAGAGACTTAATGACACAGAACAATTTATGACTTATTTAATGACCTTAAAACGTAAGTGTAGTTTGTCAAAGCCTTTTGGTACGTGTCTAAGTTAGTTCAAAATGAAATATTATTTTATCATATTGAGTTTTATATGTGCAATCAAATGTGACATAGAATATTTAGTAGTGGGTGAAAAAGCTAATATCAAAGATTTCCCACATAGTGCTTATTTGAAAGTTAGATGTCTCAAAAAAAATGACGTTTACTCAGTCTGCGGAGCATCTATCGTAAACCAGAGGATAATAATGACGGCGGCACATTGCGTAGAAAAATGCTCCACACAAGACAGGCTGTCTGTATCAGTGGGCAACTCTCATAAGAAGAAAGGGACCCTGTCTAGTGTTCGCATGGTCTATAAACATGAAAACTATCGTAAACGTCGGATTGCAAATGACATATCGCTACTGACACTAAAAACGAATTTAAGACTGAACCATCACGTTCAACGAGTGTCTTTAATGAAAAACCCACCTTACTTTGAGAAAGCACAAGTAGCAGGCTGGGGTTTAGTACAAGTGAGTAATATTTAAGGTCTTAATTTTTATAATCCAACTCATAGCATTCTGTCTCCATTCAATTTTGACAAACGAATGGAATGAACTAAAATACTAATAAGAGATAAAACATTTTACATAATAATTACTTACAGGAAATACCACCTGTAAATACGGATAATCTTTATTATGTCGATCAATTCGTGTGGAAGCGAAAAGACTGTAAAGAAAAGATTGCTCATCTGCGCAAAGGCGCGTTTTGCGCGACCAGCAGATGCAATTCATCATACGTTTGTAGGTAAGAAATAAAAGAGTAGAAAGTTTTTTGGCTTAATAATAATAACAAGGCCTTACTGCGCTCTCCTTGGCTAACGAAAACTGGCGCAAACCTGTGGTATTAGATACTAATGACCGCTGCAGGGAGGTATGGCAGAGCAAGGAGCTTCACGGACGCTTGTACCGGGTTGATATAGCAGCCCCTCTCGACGAGAACCTCGTGAAGACTGAGAAAGAATAAACAAACGTGGGATGTGAACATAGCAGTCATTGTGCCGATAGTCGTGACGGCCAATGGCATAATTGCCACGAGCCTCGACCAACATCTAAAGAGGCTCTCGTTGGGCAGCTGGATCAAGAGATCTTGATCTTGATCCAGAAAGCAGTACTCCTGGACACGGCGCGCATAGTTAGGAAGTTCCTCTCTCAGGGGCCCTGACCACCAGTAGCTTGGACCCTGTTCTCGATACCGGTGGGCTACTATTTTTTATATTTTTATATCTTTGTATTTTAATATGTAAAAATGTATATAAAAATGTAATTTATATGTATATACAATGAATAAAGGAAATAATATAATTATAACCGATTAGCGAGCCGCACAATGTAAAAATATTTCAATGATAATCGATCTTACCATCCCGCATGACGAGAATCTCGTGAAGGCTGAGAAAGAGAAGCAAATCAAGTATCTCGACTTAGTACACGAGGTTGTCGAAATGTGGAATGTGGACTCGGCTCTCATTGTGCCGATTGTCGTTACGGCCAATGGCCTGAGGCCAAAAGCTTCGACGACCATCTGTCGAAGCTGCCGTTGCGCGGTTGGGTAAAAGGCCTGATACAGAAGATAGTACTCCTCGATACGGCACGTATTGTGAGGAGGTTCCTTTCTCTGGAGCCCTATCTACCGGTAACTTGGACCCTGCTCCCGACACCGGTCGACTACTATTTTTATATTTTTAAATGTTTTTTTTTGTTACAACTGTTTTTGTGAAAATAAATATATAAAAGTGTAAATTTATATGGAATGAAAATTAAATAAACGAAATAATAATAAATTATTTATTGAGATGACTCATATATATAGTGTTAGTAACAATAAATAAACTTGTAACTATGTATGTTAGTGATACAATCACAACAACACTTACAAAAACACACACAACACAAATACCAGTGCCAGAGGACACTTACACAAACCTAAATATGAACTTGATTCCAAATATCACGGTAACATGGTCAAAATCGAATAAAAATCAATTATTTCAAGTAGCCCTTTTTGACATTATATGTCAAATGATGTCAAAGTGACATGTCATGAAAATTTTATTCAGGGTTCGTTTTATTTAGTCAAATCGATAAAAATTGTTACATTTGTATAAATGTAAGGACAGACTGCCTTCGGGCACCATACAAACGAAGCGTGCCTATATAAACGAAGAGTCTTTAAATAAATTTCCCGGACTTCTTCATCGTTCTGATCCTGAAAGAAAATTTACTTTTGCAGTTTCCCCGTGTAGTGTTACAGGTTAAAGTTCTATCTACTCGAAGATAAGAAAAAAAATAGGTTGTTTATAAAGTAGGTTTACGGATGATAGTTTAACGTGACAACGTTACAATTAGTCATCCTTTTTCGTGCGTGCAGCCGGCGTTCAGCGATTTATTAGACATTTTCACGTCAAAAACATTGTGGACGTGACGCCCTGGGCAACTGGCAGTGGTTGCCGGGGCTGCTCCGCAAGGTGTTGATTTGACGACACAGTACCCCAGGCTTCAGCGCGACTACTCTTCAGTTTTTCATTAGAATTTCCTGCTTTTTGTTGTTATTTTTAAAATAGTTTTATCTTTAAGTTGTACCAAAGTCTTAGTACATGTATAGTAGCAGCAGCGATGTGGTTAGTAATAGTGCAAGTCAACCTTCAACATCGCTGACCACCCTGGAGAGATGCCCGCTTTGTACCCAAGCACGGTTTTTCAAAGGTAAGCGGGGTCTGAATGTGTCACACAACACTTATCTGGTTGCGTGCGCCTTACTACCCGAGAGAACTCGCATAGTGCCTGGGAACAACTGCTAACCTTCCCTTACAGAATTCTTCATGTTCAAAAGAATTTGGCAACAAAAATTGCAATGTTTCGGCTCAAAATTTAGATCCAAATTTACCCAAACAGAGATTTCTTGACGAGTTATTTCCCATCTGCTGGAAACGAAGTTAGGAGAACGTGATATAAGCGGAGCTGCCAGGATTCTCTTCAGCAGTGATGTGGTGGCACCGTGTTCTCCAGAAACACTCGCAGCTCTGGAGCCCAAACACCCTGCCCCAGCGGATGATCTTTCATTTCCCGACCCTCCTGATCCGGTCATTCACTCCCTCACCATTTCAGGTCAGGAGTTATTCACAGCCATTTGCTCATTCCGAAGCGGCTAAGCTGGCGGCCCCGACGGCCTAAGTCCTCAACATTTAAAGGACTTACTCTGTTCTGGCGCCAGGGAAGCTGGTGAGTTGCTCTTGAAGGAGCTCACAGCTCTGATAAACCTAATGCTCTCGGGCAGGTGAACGAAGCCGTCATCGACATCCTGTACGGTGCCAACCTATGTGTGCTGCGCAAAAGGGATTGCGGCATTCGTCCGATTGCTGTGGGAACCACTTATCGTATGTTGTCAATTGTCACTGTCCGTGAGGCTGTTTCGGAAAAAATACAGCCCCTGCAGCTAGGTTACGGCTCCAAACGGGACTGTAAGGCTGCCGTACACGCTTTGTCGACGTATCTAAATTCTGGAAAAAGTAAGGCCATCCTGAAGGTGACATAAAGAACGCCTTCAATTCAGTAAACAAGGATACCTAGGTTGATATAGATCCATAAGGATATATAGGTTGGCAAATTACCCTAAATTTATAGTTTCCTTTGGCAATGCTACAGACACCCATCCAAATTACTGAATTGGGACAACCTACTGGAATTTGCTGCTGGCTGTCAACAAGATGACCCCCTCGTGCCAGTGATTTTTAGTTTAGCCATTTACCCAACGAAAGCTAAATTCTAAATTTAACGTTTTGTATTTGACGACGGAACCTTGGGAGGCGCAGTAGAAACTGATTTAGGTGATCTAAATTTCTTAAAAATTAACTCCATTCCATTGGCCTTGATCTCAACCTTTCAAAATGTGAAATATTTGTAGCGGACCATACTGACAGACAACTGACACTTTCAAAATTTAACGCAATAGCACCTGGAATCCAAATTATTGAAAAAAGCTCTCTTCGTCTCCTTGAGTCTCCAATCTTCGATACTTCGTTTCCCGATTTTATTGCAGAATAGCGGACGTCACGCGGTTTCACCCGCGTTTCCGTTTCCGTGAGAGTAGGGGGATCAAAAATAGCCTATGTTACTCGCTGATAATGTAGCTATCCATTGCTGAAAGATTTTTTCAAATTGGTCCAGTAGTTTTATGTTTATTTGTTACATACAAAAATGCAAATCTTTCCTCTTTAAAATATTAGAATGGATATAGTAAAGAAAGCATTAAACAATTCAATGGAGTTTCGGAAAGATTGCTCCAAATCAACATGCATTCGGCTATCACCATATTCGTTTCTGCCGTTTCGGCCCTAAATTGACTTATTTTCATCGTGCTTCCCATTTATGGAAACACACTTATCTTTTAGACCAAATGGATCAAATAATCCGACGAACTTTGCCATTGATTTTGAATGTGGCCTTGGACGACCGAGCTTGGGCACAAGCTTCTCTTCCCATCCGCATGGGAGGGCTCGGCGTCCGCAAAATTTCTAGTAAGTTTACCGGCTTTCATATCATCGGTCCACGGCACTGAGAAATTAATCAGGAATATTCTGGCTTCCACACTGTTTGATTTTGATGTACCGTGCTTCACCGATACTATCGATGCCTGGAAACTCGCTTGGCCGAATACTGACCAACCTGACTAACCAAATAAATTACTGACCACGTCTGTTCTACTGTTGAGTGTACGAGCCTGCTAGCTGTGGGAAAATGGGAGTCGGGTCTTTGACTTCATGCACTACCGTCGTCGAACCTAGGCACTTTGTTCGACGACACCACTTTCCGCCTCGCTGCTTCTCTACGTTAGGAGCCCCCTGTTGTTCTCCTCATCGCTCTTACTGTGCTGGGGTTGTCAACAGCCTCGGGCACCACGGCATTTCCTGTAGCCGCAGTGCGGGCCGATTTGCGCGGCACGCTAATTTAAACGACATTATCCGACGAGTTCTCGTCACCGTCTGCGTTCCAGCCGTATTAACACCCAATGGCTTGGCACGTGTCGATAGCAAAAGACCGGACGGCATGTCTTTGTTTCCGTGGAAGATGGGTAGGCTATTTGTGTGGGACGCAACCTGTATCGATACTCTTGCGCCATCCCATCTTCCTAGTTCATCGTTTTCTGCTGGTGCTGCGGCTGCGGAAAACCTCTAACATATCGCACACCTAGATCTAAAGGAAGGTAACTCAAAAATTGAGATTTTTTAGTTATGCACCCCATCAAATTCCTTATCTCAATACCTACCCACCAATAAAACAGATTTAAACATATCTCCGCTACTCGACGCTAGATGGCTAAATACACCAACACGGGCTCAATTCAAAATAATAAAACAAATATACATACATCGTTAAGCAATAGGAAAATAACTACAAAAATCAAAATTTCAGCCCCAAAACATCTCTAAAATACAAGATTCCAACAAAATCTTTCTTCTAGCTGCATAAAAGCATAAATGTGTACAGGAAACTCCTGCAGTGGACAGGGACACAGTAATAAGTTTTTCGCCTTTTCTGAAAAAAGTGTTTTTTTGAGTTAACCCTGTTTAGATCTAGGTGTGCGATATGGTAACCTTATTGGTAACTATATTTTCGAACCCTCGGGCCGTGCGGCCCTTGTGCTCACAGCCTTTTCAAAGAAATTTCGAAACGGCTGGTTGACACTTCCCGTAACCCAAGAGCTGGCTTTTACTTTGGCCAGAGCCTAATTTCCATTCAACGTGGCTATGCCGCCAGTCTCTTGGGCACATTACCAGCTGACAGCGTTGAGGACAAATTTTTTGAGGCTATATAGTTTGCTGTAATTTTAGTTTATTCGTTAATATTAGTTTTATGGTCTATTTGAAATAAATGAATTCTTTATGGTGATATTAATTAATTAGCCCTTTAAAAACACTTCAATATTGAAAATAATACGATTTGCGTATTATGGAAAATTAACCCAGCTCCGGCGTAATAGAGAGATCTTAATCATAGAGTAAATCACCATCGCTCTATTTGGTGGCTAACATGATTTTCTTGCTGACAGAGAGCTTGCTGTCAGTTCAGGGTCAGTAGTTTCGGAGGTAAATTTAATTATTTCCTTAAATTACTTCAAAATTATTTATTTTAAAATTAAACGAAATAGGTACTCATTTGATATTTCACGCGCCAGTTTGATTTTTTTATTTAAGTTTCGTTATGCGTCCGTGTTTCAGCCCCGAAAGTTTATATGTGCACCCAATTTCAATTGAATCAGTCCAGCACATTTGGAGCAAATTTGCTGTGAAAGACGAGTAATCCATATCATATATGGGCTTCGTTTTTTCATGCGGACGCGACGTTTAAACTTTAAAACGCATGTAGAAAGGCATCACTTTGAAGATAATCTGATGCACATGGTGGAAGTTATTTTTGTCCACTTTCAGATCTTATGCCATCAGACTGCATTACTTCTACGTCTCCTTTACGGTTTACAAATTTTACAATTAATAATTTTGATAGTCGTCTATTAGTCTCATAAAGGCTTGACAAGGAAGTTGAACATGGTGCTCACATATTTACAAATCTTAGCAATAATGGAAGAGTGAACGAGTTATAACAATTAAGTTGGCTGGTTTAAGTGTAATTAACTAAGAATTTTAATCTACCCATTACAAAAATGTGTTTCAGACACTTAATAACCCATTTCATTGCCTTACTAAACGATAAACCTACTAAGTCCTACTTTGTTCAAAATTAAATATTATTTCATAATATTTTGTTTGATATGTATTATCAAAATCATGTGACATAGAATCTTTAGTATTGGGAGGTGAAGATGCGCAGATAAAAAAAATCCCACATTCTGCGTTTTTGAAACTGATGTGCTACGAAAAAGGGCATGTCAACTGGGCCTACAGATAATCTATCGTCAACCAGAGGATACTGCTGACGGCGCGGCGGCGCATTGCATAGAAAGTTGCACTGAACAAATCAAGCTGTCTGTATCAGTGGGCCACAGACATAAGAAGAAAGGGGCCAAGTCTAGTGTCCATATCTTCTATAAACACAAAAACTATATTTAATTTGTATTTTTGAATGACATAGCGCTACTGTGCCTCGAAACGAATTTAAAACTCAACGAACACGTTCAACGAGTGGTGTTTATGGATTGTATCTCCATTTATTAAAGACAAACAAATTACACATAACGTCCACATATGTACCAACATAAAGTTTTCTTGCATAATTGTAATTAAAAATTTAAGAGGTAAAATATTTCATATAATATTCACAGGATTACGAGCTGAATCAAATAACGAATTATCTGAATTATATTTATTTATTTATTTATTTATTGGCCTATCTACAATTGTTACACTTTTTATCCTAAAAATACAAGCAGCATGATTCAAACATAGTGTACAATATGATGCGATAGACACAGCATGCAAAAATAAAATTAAAACATCAGTAGGTTACAATAAAAGTACAGAAATAACGCTTACAAAGTTATAACAACTAGTGGGTAGTTCTAAAAAGTAGATACTATACAATCAAAAAAGACATTATGGTGGATTACTTTTGATGGACTTGGCGCTTGAGTTTCTGAAGTGTTGTGGTAAAAATGTCTATTGAATGATCGCAATTATTAAGAAGCCTGCACATTCTGGGGATAGGGGAGTTGGATCCTGACACAGTTTTGCGGAATGGGGGACGTAAAAGTTTAATTTGGTGACGCGGATAATTATAGGGTAGATTAATGTTTATCTTACTTAACAACTGGGGGCAGTCTATTTTACTCCGAAGTATTTTAATAATAAAAATTAAATCTATATCGTCTCTTCGTTTTTCGAGTGAAGTTATGCCAAATTTCTCAAGACGTTTTGCGTAGCTCGGGATTTTTTGGGCTAGTCTCGCAGAATAGGCAAGATGGTACAAAAATCTTTTTTGGATCCTCTCTAACCTAAGACTGTGTGTTGCATAATGAGGACGCCACACAACTGAGCAGTATTCCAAAATAGTACGAACAAGAGTATTAAAAAGGTAAATTTTAGTTTTAGGCTTGCGAAAACATTTAGCATTTCGTAACACGAAACCGAGCGTCTTTGAAGCTTTTTTAATGATTTTGTCCATGTGGGGAATAAACGTTAATTTACAATCTAGAAGGACTCCTAAGTCTCTGATCTCGTCAACTTTTCTGAGAGATGTACCATTCATATTGTAACTAAAATCAATGAAGTTGGCCTTGCGAGTAAACGTAATTTGGGAACATTTTTCTACATTCAGTTGCATGTTATTATGCTTACACCAGTTTAATAGTCTGTCCAAGTCATCCTGAAGTAATGTCGAATCGGCTTGAGAATCTATAACACGGACTATTTTCAAATCATCGGCGAATAGGAATGGCGTGGAGTTGAGGAAGCAATAGGGAAGGTCGTTTACAAAGATAATAAATATTACAGGGCCCAGGTGGGAACCCTGCGGAACACCAGAGGTTATGATCATGGTTTCTGATTTATATCCATTGGCCACGACAAAAAAGGATCTATCCGTGAGGTACGAATGCAGCCACTTAAGAAGAGAACCAGCAAAGCCATACGCAGCGAGTTTTTAATCAGTAATTCGTGGGAGACTTTATCAAAAGCCTTGCTGAAGTCGGTGTATATGGCGTCGACTTGATGGTTCGAGTCAAGTGAAGCTGCAATAACCTCCACGAAACTTACTAGATTACTACTAGTGGATCTTGCAGCAGTAAAACCATGCTGGTGGTCTGACAGGTATTTTTTAAAATAGTTTTGTATATCAGGGCATACTATTGCTTCAAAAACCTTGGCAAATGTTGGAAGAATAGATATAGGACGATAATTTTCCACTAAGTCATCAGCTCCTGATTTATGAATAGGTACTACTTTGGCCAGCTTCCATTGTTTAGGGAAAACACCAGCGCTCAGAGATTTGTTAAAAATCAAGCATAATGGGGCTGCCAGTTGGTCGGCACACGTTACGATAAAGTTAGGTGGAATTTCATCGCTGCCGGAACCTTTGGATTTGTCCAAGCTTTTAAGATGCTTGGCTATTTTATCCTTTGGAATCTGGATCAAGGAAAAGCTGTCAGAGTTGCAAAGAAGGCTTTCAAAGAAAGGCGAAGTTTGAACTACGTCGGAAGAATGGGTAGCTGGACTGTACACTGAAGAAAAGAAGGTCCCAAACATGTTGCACATGTCATTGCCATTACAAGTTTTCCTGACGCCATTTGACATTGAGGCTGGATAGGCATTAGCAACACCCCGTTTAGACTTAATGAAAGACCAAAAAACCTTGGGATTTGATGTTATTTTCTGTTCTATGCTATTTATATAGGAATTGTAACATTCTCTTGCTAATCGGTCACAGTGCTTACTACACCAGCGAAGGGATATCTTATCCATAGGGTTTCTGTACGTCCTATATCGTCTTCTTAAGTTGTTCTTTTCACGCAGCAATCTCTCCAACTTTTTTGTGTACCAAGGTGGTCGCGAATAGCTTTTCACCAAGGTTGATGGGACAAACCGCTCTATGATCTGGTAAAGTACCGTATAAAAC